>QFDT01000240.1:0-13292 GCA_003315915.1 Macrolepiota dolichaula | reverse complement strand
ATCAATATCCATCTCAATATCCGTATCCATTGCCATGCCGGGCACAGGTGGAATCGGCACCCTGTCCCACAAACATCGCTGCTCTTCTTCATCTCTTGCTGATTGCATTTGTTCCAGAATCTTGATCTGGTCTCCAAGGCATTTGGCAATATCAATGTTATCATAGTGTTTAACCAGGATATAATTTCCGACCTCCCACAATGCGGCCGATTGGAAGAATGTACCAGTCCAGCACTGTGCTTGGTGAAGAGGTGTTTCCCGATGTGTGTCCCTCATACAACATCTGCACAGGAGTTGCGGAGAAGTACAGTCTCGGCATCTCCAAACTGCATACCAACTGCCCAGACATCACTCACAAATGCCACCATTTGGAAGCACCTCTGAAGCCAACATTGCCCCCAGTAGTTGATCTGCCCATTGAATGAAATCATCTATATATCTTTGTTGCTGAATACTAGTGTTTTAGTTATTGTATTATCTGCATAAGTTGTTTGGGATGTAACCTTGTTAATGGGCCTCTCCATTGGAATTTTGTCTGTGACATCGAGCATTGGGAAGTCAATGTCATTAGGAATAACACTCTGCGCCTCTGTACATGTGGTGCTCGGCTCATTGGATTGCATTTTTCACAGAGGTACCTCACGTTGTTTCGTTGAGGAACCTGCTGGTGTTTTTTGAAATGTAACCATATCAGCAGCATCATTGGCATCCTCAACCATCATTGTATCTTTCTTTGTGCGTCTGCGCTTATGTTGTCACATAGTGTTTGCAATTTGAGCAGAGGATGACTAGTTGGTGATCCAGGCAGCTACTGTATCTTTAGTGATGAGTGGCACTGGAGCTGGCCAACCCAAAAATTAGAACAACCAGCTGCATTAGTGCACACACGTCTCTATCATATTCACCATCATCTTCACTTCACTGTTCATTCATCATGGCTACCAGAAAACCAAGAGTTGATTGTGTCTACACAAAGGAAGAGTGAGCGGTTATAAAACCATTCAAGCATGATTACCGGTCACAGGATGCAGCTGGATGTCAACACATCTTCCGAGCAAAAATGTTACTGGCAATATTCAACTATTGGACAGACAGCAGCGCTAAGGAAATGCCAGAGACTGAGCATCACGAACGTGGTGTTGTAAGTTTGTTGTGAGATTTCTGTGCAATTTGTTCTCATCAAACGAGCACAGAAACTTGGCAAATGGGTGGCCAATAATTGGCGTCCATATGTAACTGAGAAGGCAACAAAGAATACGTCGTCACATACAACATATATTGAGGTTGTTTGTGAAACAAAGAGGGATTTGGTTGAAGCAGAAGTAAGAAGAATGACTGGTGTTGGGACAGGAGAAATCACGGGGCAAGTGTATTTTCAAAATCGGACCAGGGCTGCAAAGGCTGTATTTGAGAGCATGAATGCGGCCAAGTGGCAAGAGGTCCTTGATAAAGTCAAAGCCTTTAAGGAGGAGGGAAATACCATAGAGCATCGGCAACAGTATGTGACATTAGTTAATATTCTGCACACTTTTTACTCACATATGCTTTGGTGTAGATTGGCAAAGAGAACCGGCCATGAAAAGGTTGAGCAATGGTTGAAAAAGAGCTGGTTGGAAAGGGGTATTTTTACACTGACTTTTTGGGGGCATATCTGGGCAGATGGGAAATGGGCTGTTGATGTGTGAGTGATGTAATGTGCTGAAGGGATAAGCATTGTTGACCGGCTGCGACAGATGCGACAATATGGCCGAACACATGGGTGTTGATACACCTGCTTTTACTGATGTGCATGCCGATGCTGTCACTGCAATGAAGCAACAGTTTGGAGAATATATCAGGGATCTCCAAGTGCACAAGGATGCAGCCAATGCCATAGGCACGCTGGGGCCCACAACGTTGGCACAAATATCGCTGAGTTTGGCAGGGTTCCCAATTTTGCCCGACATTGTTAGTGGAGGAGAACTGAGGAAAGCAGACATAGAGGATCTGCTACGGCAATATTTGAATATGCACTACAGTATGTGATTTGCGTGGCAACCATTTGGCAATGGGTATTGACTGACTGGCTGATAGAACTAGCTTCTGGCGGCAAGAAGAGATGGGTGCCATTCAGCCACCTCAATGAAGATTTGAAACAATTTATCTCATCCCAATACATTCCTGATAACATTGTCATCTGCGACCCCCATAACATGAAGAAGGGGGACATCATTACGTGGCTGCAGCATATTGTTGGTTGGCAGGGTGCCGGCCCTGATGATGCATTTTGATTCAGACATTATGAAGGAATGAAGGGGGAGTATCTGCCGGCAGTATATCCAGGGGCAGAGGGACCCCAACGGAAGGCCCACGAGGGAAAGAAGAAGGCAGCTGGGAAGAAGAAGCAGGCAGCTAAGGTTGATGAGAGTTCAAGTGCCGTTGAGAGCAATGGTCGGGATAGTGATGGTAGTGAAAGTCCCATGTTGAGTGCTGAAAGCAATGATGATGATAGCAGCAACACAGACAGTGCAGGTGACGTAGCACCAGAGATTGAGGATATGCCAGTCGGTGATATGGTACCAGAGGTCGAGAACATGCCAATTGGTGACTTTGTGCCAGTCATTGAAGAAACACTGGGTGATGATGTTAGTTGGCCACTCATGCAGCCAGGCATGAATACTGGGAAACCAGGGGAGTCACATTCAACGGTAGGTGCATTGGGAAGTCATGTAACACCGTCCGGCTTATGTCAACCCGGTCAGCAACACAAAACAGCGGATCAATTGGCAGCAGAAGAGGCTCAAGCATTGACACAGGCGGTAGGTGGGAGACATCAATGGCAACCCAATCACAAGTATTATGGATGATGGTTGTATAATTATTATTCATTCAATTGTATTATTTAACCAGTCATATGAAAATTCACACGTAGTTCCAACTCACAATGTATTTGTTTCTTCTCAAGTTTTACTTATCAGACTGAAGCCCAAGATATATATATATATTTCAAAATATGATAATAATAAAAACACAAAAAAATCATATCAAAAAATATATCTACTGAGGTGAGGCCGGGGGAGGGGTGAGGGCCAGTGTTGCTTCCCAACTGGTCACACATTCTTGAGCAGGGGGAGGTGCAGGGGCTTCAACAAGGTCAATGAGACCCCAGCACGACATGGTGATGGTGGCATTGGGGCCCTGCACTCCAATGAAAATTGTCTGCGCTGCAGACTCAGCGCCGACCGGGGGAGGTGGTGCAAGGAGGGGGAGGGGCTCAATCCCCATCACCTCACACACCTCATTCACCTTCTTGCCCAGGAGCATCACCTGATTCTGCAGGCACTCCACAATGGAGGTGGCCTGCACCTGCTCCAGGGCAATGTTGTTGGCCGACCGGTGAATGATGGTGTTGAGGCAGCCAGCCAGTCTGCGCAGCTGGGCTTGGGTCTTGTTGAGCCCCTGCATTGTGGTGTTGTTGATGTGGCTGTATCTACCCATGAGCCACTGGAAGGAGTCTTTGACCTCCTGGGCCCACTCTTTGAGTGGCTCTGTTGCAAGTTAGTTAGTTTGATGGCACATGTAAGGTAAGTGGAGGACACTCACCCAAGGGGGCTGGTTCCACTGCGTGCACCGGTCGGGCCTCCCTCACTTTCTTTGGCCTTGGCTCAACCTCCTCATCCTCACTGACCTCCACCTCCTCCACCTTCCTCTTCTTCTGCTGCCTCCTCTCCTCCTTATCCTCCTTCACAACTTTCTGCCGGCACTGGTACCTTGCAAGGTCATGTGCCCCCAACACCAGGCTGCACTGCATTTTCAACCTGCGGCAGCGCAGGCAGGTTCCACCTCCAACAGACTCCTCGCAATCATTGCCTGCCTTGTGGCAACACTCACAAGGGGGCTCATGCAAGTTGCCAGTTCCGACCGGCTGCCTCCTTTTTTTTGGGGCCTTGTGTTATGGTCTCGACGACAAACCCTCTACATTGGTTATACAAGTGGCACCTCGAACTACTCAACATTCCGGACTACAAAGAAGTACCGGGCCGATCTACCTCTCCACACGGAACCCCTCCACCTCCTCGGTACGAGTCCCAGTACCTCAACCACCACCTTCGCCAAGTATGGGATAATTTGCCCTTCATCCATATCTATCGGCACAGACTCTACGAGACTACAATTGCTCGGCCCGCACTCACCAGAGCTGACAACTACGGATGGAGGCAGATCATCAGAGATACGTCCTTCACCCACCCGTACCTGATGGGCCGACCCTACGACCTCCGCCAGACCGACTCCCCTGTCGATCTCTCTATTAGCCACTTCTCCACATCGTCATCGCCTTCGGATCAAGAGAACTCCGATAGTATGGATTCTGTAGATCCGTCGTCTTCCATTTCACAACAAGCTTCCATTCCCAGAACGCCATCTCGTTCCGACGTCCATTCCGATTCCGTCAGTAGTGTTTCATCTTAATCAGCAATGGACGAAATAGTAAAGACAGAAGTACTTTGAATTGTATAAATAACGGACTATTCTGTAGTTGAAGCTTCAGCTTCAACCTTCTTGTTTACCTCCCTCCTTTCTATGCTTGTCCTATCTCTCTGTCTCTCAAATACAACTTTATCATTGCATTCCCTCGAGTGAACTTAGTGTTCTCCTGTCTGTCAACAGCAGGAGATATTAGTCTCTGTTCAGTACTCCAGGACAACCAAGTGTTGTCAGCTGAAGGTGATCGTTGAAGTGATCCTTCAGTGTTGACTAGCCTAGTGGCCATCCTCACGGTGCCCTCTAGGTGAACCATAACAGTAGTGGTGTACTATGAGGTAGAACGCATGCACTTACAGAGTGAATTGTTGTTAAAGCTTTGAGGGCTTGAGGTTTAGAGTGAGTTGTGTACGCGCAATGTAAAGAACAGAGAGAAAGTTGTCATAATTGGGCTATCTAAGAGTCATTATATACCATATAGGGTGCAGGGTAACTACACTATGCATACTATGCTGACAAGCACATCAACGGATGCAGATGAATGCAATCGGAGAACTGTCAGCTATTCTATTGAGATATTAATAGATAGCATAATGGAAGCGTGCCAGTATTCATTCCGCACAGCCTCATGTGATCAATGCTTTATTGTCAATGTATGACAAGAGCAGATCCGGTCCGAGCACCTGTGACGGTGCTTATGCTGTCACGTGAAGTTGTCCATGCGGTTATCGCTGTTATATTCCCTTGGGGCTATCGTGTACTATAATATCCATCCATTCCTATCAGCGCCCTGCTTGTCATGGACCTGTTATCCTTCCGGCACTTCTCCACCTGCAATCGCTCCATTGTTTACTCAGCTACTATGTCATACTTACTCAGCTGCCGTTATAGACTCTCCAGTAGGAATACCCCAGTAGTATATATACACCTAGATACTCTGCTGTTATCACAAATCCCTATGCTTACCTAAGCTGGGTATTGAGACAAGGGGACAGTAGTCTTAGATAAGCAGCAAGCAAGAGTGAAGAGATCAAAGATCAGATAGTAGATGGAGGATAAGACAGGCTAGGCTGTAGACAAGTTGTTAAGTCTGGGTCCTACAGATGCCAGACAGCTAGTTTATATACCCAGAGGGCTAGGACCTGGGACACTACCAGATGACCCCAGGAACTCTAGTCCTTACTAATTACATGGAGAAACTAATATCTCCTAGCCAATGGCATAAAACCCTTACTGATTGTTAACAATGACACCATATGACAACATAGATAAAGATCTTATCTTACTGATCATTCCAGAACCCTCTAGAATGATGAGGAGTGATAAACTACAGATGGCACAGATAATCAACACATGATATAGATAATAATGATCGGCGCGTAGCTCCTGAACGGATGCACGCCCCGCGACGTCCCGAGTATTGTCAGAATGCGACGGACGAGGGCTTTCCAACGGTACTAAGCACGAGGTAAACGGCCCAGTATTCGGCGAGATATAATGTAAACAATGTATTCTGCCAAATCTGTGACAGCTGTATTCCTTACACTTTACCAACTCGTTGATTCCCCTTCTCTTCTCTCTCATCGCCCTCAAGTCTTCATCACTTGTTGCAACCTGAGTTGATCACTTAGGAAGGTCGTAACAATCACACAGCATTGTTGTTGACAAGGATTTATTGTCAGTGTGTGACGAGATCACAAGTCATGTGATGAAGAGCATGTCACGCGTTACCATGTCAACACTCCCCTTGCTCAGAGTCATATGTGCGGGAACACTCTTTGTGCTCAAGCAGATATTATAGGTATTTATACCGCGCTCCTCAGCACAGTTTGGGCAAGATGAACTTGAGCCCATAGAAGTTATCACGGAAGTAATTAAACTTAACCGTGCCAAGATTTTTGGTAAGGAGATCAGCGGGATTTTTGGTTCCCTTAATTTGTGCAGTTTCAATCATCCTATTTTCAACCACCTCTCTTATGTAGTGATAGCATATGTCAATGTGTTTTGACCGCTTCTCTACTGCTTCATTTTGCGATAAAAATAGCGACCCCATATTGTCGCCGTGCAAAGGAAGGGGTGGAAGGCTGAAATTAAGTTTGCCTAATAATTGCTTAATCCAGACTAATTGGCGACTCACGTCTGAGAGTGCCATATACTCGGCTTCTGTAGAAGATAATGCGACAGTCTTCTGCATCCTGGAAACCCACGTCACTGTGGATTGTGCAAATGACACAAAGTAACCAGACTGAGACCGTCTGGTGTTGGGATCAGCTCCCCAATCACTGTCACTGAAGGCAATGATACCTTCTCCCCCTTTTCCTTTCATGGTGATACAGTAAAGGCGTGTCACACTGAGATAGCGCATTATGTAGTACGCGCAGTCAAGATGTTCTTGACTGGGGTTGTGAGCATGCCTTGATAGTTGTGTCACAGCATGCGCAATGTCTGGTTGCGTGCCGATCATTAGGTAAATCAAGGAGCTGATCACCTGCTGGAAGTGTGTTCGGAGCACCAGAATGGGCTCACCAGGATTCGCAACGGCTTGGTAGCCTTCCAGGAGAGGTGTTTTTGTGGGTTTTGCGTCAATCATGTTGAACCTCTTTAAAACCTTATCTAGGTAATCCCGTTGATCTAGGTAGATCATGCAATTCTTTTGATCCCGACAGATTGTCATGCCAAGGAACTCAGTTCCCAAGGTTTCCCTACAATCCCATCGCTTCATGAACTCTCCTTTCTTCTTTTTCAGAAGGGCGGAGTCATTTCCCATAAACAGCACATTGTCAACGTAGACAATGGCAATGACAAGCTTGCCAGTCTTTGGATCGACATAAATATATACGCTAATGTGCTAGTTAGGTAGTAGAAGTGAAATCAATATAAAATCACTATAAGTCGCAATGGGTCACTAAGTTCACCACTACTAACTGCTAGTGCTCGCGAACGAGTTTTGAAGGGGAGATAATCAAATAGGTAGATAGGGGTGAGGGGCGGTATTAGCTAGCGAGATGTCTCACTAGTGGTTTTGGTAGCTAGCGAGTGGGGGCTCACTAGTGGGGTGGTCACTAGACGACGACGGACAAGGTTGTTTAATTGAAATATAACTTTGAATCCTAAATGACGGCTACGTCACTATAGATACCAAGATAAAGGATTCGCGAGGATAGTTAACAGGCCGGTAGCTAGCTGCACTGTGGTTATACCCTCTCAATCTAGTGAATGCACCAACTTGTACCCTCTTGATACAAGATGTGATAAGAGCACTAGTGATCATTCATTGATCAACTTGCTATATCCAATCTATAGGAATTCTTGTTAATCTAATCTCACTTCCTTAATCTGAGGTCTCTATTGACCAAAGCTGAATCTTAATTCACACTAGACAAGTCACTTAATAAATCACTTATATATGATCTATCACTAGATGAGCTGGCAAGATTGCTTGTCCAACACGCTCACTAGCGAGGGGTATTTATACATCGCGAGGCTAACTAGATTACAAATAAAGAAATAGTAAAATATCGGATTATCGGACTGTTGGGACTCCACTAGCTACCCTATAACCTGGGCTGAGGGCTTGCTAGACCAATCGGAAGCCTATCTAGTTATCCCGGAGGTGTGTCCGTATGGACAGTGCTCTCGTGAGCTATGGTACCTAGCTACATCCGTTGGTAGCTAGGGTCGGTAGCATATGACATCAGGCCGTTCTGCGTACCTAGGTAATATCTTTATTCCAAAGTGTGGCTAGCCGCTATCGAATGATCGATAGCTAGCTGGCACTTTGCTATTGGCACTCGGGACGGCTTGCCAGTGCCTCGCGAGCCTGATTGTTTGCGAGGTATCTCCTCGCTAGCCGGTCCTTCTGACGCCTGTCTCGGTTCGATTCTGAGGGGTTCGCTAGCGCGGCTGTGCGCTGACTGATCGCTAGGCTTGAGCCGTAGCTAGAATACTATATCGCGAACCGGTCCTTGAGGAGTTGTATTATTCTAAATAGACTGACATCGCTAACCGTTTTGGGTGAATAGGGTTGTGTCGCTAGACCTCAGGGCCCATTCGCCTTAGTGATCCGTTGATCTACTGATCCGGGGCGCTATAGATAGTTGTAGCGAGACATTTTCAACGTGCTAGCGAGGCTCCGCTCGCTAGATAGACCTGTAGCTAAGGGTATGTTCGTCCGAAGCTAATAGCATTCTTCCTCGATACCGTACGCTTTTCCGGTAAAGGGTACTAATGACTGGTCCTTCTAGTGAGGTTCATAGCTAGGTACTACATCACTCCTAGCGAGGGTTCCTTGATGTTACTAACGGCCTAACTAGTGATATTCCTAGTTCCTGTAATGGATTCACGATCGAAATTGTTTCGGCTGTAACAACGCCGGCATCAGATTTGCATCGCTTAAATCCTAGGGTTATCATTGACGCGGATACTTCGCGCCACCAGGATAAGCCGGCTTGCTTAAGGCCATATAATGCACAATGTAACCTCCATACTTTGTTCTCTTGGCCAGGAATGAGGTGTCCTTCTGGCTGCTCCATAAATATCTCTTCTTTGAGGTGTCCGTATAGATAAGCGGTCTTCACGTCTAGACCTTCTATATCCCAATCTTCTAGAGCCGCTAACATGAGTAGGATACGCGTGGACTCATATCAGACAACTGGTGAGAACAGTTTGTTGAAGTTGACGCCCTTGATTTGGGAGAATCCTTTTGCCACTAGCCTGGCCCGGTATCTGCCATCAGACTTGGCGGTATAAACCCAGCGATTTTTAATCGCTCTCCTTCCCCTTGGGAGATTGACCAACTCATATACTTGTTGATCCTTAAGTGCTTTCATTTTGTCATTCTCAGCGCTATCCCACTTAGCACATTCTTCAGCGGTTAATTTTGCTAAATCCCGATGCTGCTTTGGAATGTTATTTTTAACCTCGGCGGAATTCGCCTGTGCAATTAAATAGTCAATAAATTTTACTCCCCCTTCTTTCGCAAGTTGAGCTATCGGATCTTCTTCCATTTGATCCGCTGGTTCATCAGTCTGCCATGTGTCAAATACGGGATTTCCCGTGGTTTCGCACTCGTTAAAGTTACGGCGCATTTGACGCAGACATGCACCTGCCTCATCATCAGGCATATTTTGTGCGGGAGGTCGATTATCACACCAGTAGTTAGTGCGTGACCGTACAGCTCTTTCTTGCAGAGGAACCTACTCTCCACAATCATATCCGCGTAGAGTTTTGACTGGGTGAGCCCTTTCACCATAGACGTTATTGGGACAAAGTGGTACTTGCTTCGGGCATGTGGATCGGTGCACAGGCTCTGGTGAAGGAGTCCTCCCCTGTGTGAACAGTCATCTTTCCTGTTCCGGCATTGCTGGAGAAGCAGGCCGATTTGATGGCCCGACCTCTGGTTGGGAGGTCGAATCGGGAACAGGGGTGTAGTCCAATGGTGTTGGGCTTCTTGGTTCTTCCTTCGGTGCTGGAGAAGCACTTCGAGAAGTAGAAGGGGTATGCACTGTGACATGGCGGCCACGTGGCGGTTGACCCTGGGAAGGTGCAGGTGGAGCACTCAATCCCAAAGGTGGTGGAGGTGGAGCTGGAGGAGCTCCCAGACCAAAGTTTGAGGGAGGAGGTGGCAGAGCATTGCCACTGCCAGGGGCAGGGGGATCAGGTGGAGGAATTGATCCTCTCTCTATCGCCTCATTACATCTAGTTGGATCTATTGGCTTACGAGGATACCAACTCTCGTCAAAAATAGCTGTGGGCGATCTAAAGATCGCGTTCCCTTGATGGAGGCGGATGAAGATGTAATTGACACCATCACCATCATATCCGACAAAGATCATTGGCTCCGAGTGCGGACTTTGTTTATCCTTGTGCATCTCGGGGGGAGTAAATACATAGGCTCCACAGCCAAATATTTTTGTTTGTTGCATATCTGGCTTTATACCAGTATAGACTTCATATGGGGTCTTCCACTTAAGACATCGAACAGGAGTACGGTTGTACAAGAAGGTGGCGGTTCAGACCGCAAACTCCCAATAGGATGGAGTGAGGTTTGCGTATAAGCGCATGGCCTCGGCCTTCTCTCGGAGTGTCTGATTAAAGCACTCCACTCGACCATTCTGTTGATGCACATGAGGTGCAGACGTTGTGTGTTTGATACCATGTAGCAATAGGAATTCCTCAAATGCCTTCAACGTGAACTCCCCTCCATTGTTGGAGTGAAGACGTTGAATCCTATACCCGGCTTGTTCCGCTTTTATCATTTCCATGAACTGCTTGAAAGCAGTCAGTGTTTCCGCTTTTGAGCGTAATAGAACAATGATGGCATGGGCAGAGTACTCATCAAGGAACGTGACAACCCATTTGAATTTGTGGTAGGAAGTTGTTGGGAATTCCATGAGGTTGGTGTGTACAACCTCCAGGTATTTGCGCGCCTTAGGTTCCTGAAGCAGAAATCGCTTCTGGTGCATTTTACCAAGGGCGCAACCTTCGCATAAATGTTTCATCATGATATCGATAGGTGGTATGCTGAACAAATTCTCTCGGGCCTTCTGAAGGACTTGATCGGAAGGATGCCTGAGGCAACAATGCCATAGATCAAATGATGAGGCTTCTAATGTCATGGATTCGCCCACCGCATGATTATAGAGTATGCATGAGTGGACATGATGCAAGGATACATCGTGTTTTGCTGGTTTAGCGAACATCCATGAATTGTCTCATGGTGTAACGAGTCTAGTTCCATTTAAATTAGCTTCTGATCGAAGACCCACCTTAAGGAAGGTGCCAATCGAAAGAAGTCTATTCCAAAATCCTGGTACATAATAAATGGGCCACAAGTGGGTTATTTTTGGTTTTAAGTGCAAGTGGTGCTGTATGATCACAGTCCCTCGACCCTTAATAGGAAGAGGTGCGGTATTTCCCACGGTGCCGACTGTTCCGAAGTTCCCTTCTTCAAACTGGATGAAATTGCTTATGTGGGGTGTAAAGTGCATTGAAGCACCTGAGTCCAGTGTCCATACAGCAGGTGGTCCCTGTGCATAAGTTATTAAAGCGTTGCAATCTATGCAATTGCTCTTTTCACATCTCGCAAATGGTTTTGGATTCTCCTCAGTCACGCTTGATACGAATGCAGAAAATTGTTTTATTGGGGAGCTAGCCCCTGCATGATTGGTAGACATAAAATTATCATAATTGTTCTTTGTATAATACCAGCCCTCAACCTTGCTCATCACATCCTCGCGGGCTCGCGTGGGGACGGGGGGAGTCTGGGAACAATTGTGAGTGAGGAGAAGATGCGAAAAGGAAGGTACGTACGAGTAGGAATTGCTTCCGTAAGGCGTCCCTAATGAGATGGCGTCGTCATCTACCTCCATGTTGTTGACAGAGGAGAAGATTAGAGGAGAGGGAGGACATGGGGTAGTCCTCTGCCAGAAGGGGTCTTTGAACCTGCTCTGTTCCCACTCCGCAGAGGAAGTGTGGGGGAACTTTTCTGACAACCTCTTCTTGTACCTGATTTGGGCACGACGCTGCACACACTGCAGAGCAGTCACAGATCTCTTAGATTGCACAGGGGTTTCCCACACAACGTCTGTCGCTGTCATAGTGAGGTCCTGAGGGACCGAAAGAGATTCTGTTTTGCTCATATGAGCAAGTAGTGTGCGGGCAGTAGGAGAAGCGGAGTGCTCAGCAGAGCAGGCAAGGGTGAAACCAGATGTGTATGTTGATGGACCAGGTGGAGGGTTGTGAGTCGCCTGGTTGGCAATTGCCAGTCCGGAGCTGGGTGGTTGGACGAACGGGTCAGTTGACCTGGAGGTGGAAGCCTGCTGGGCCGTGGCGATTGCAGCCTTCTTCTTCTTTCCACCATGGCAAGACTTCTTTTTCTTCTCTTCCTCCTGATTGGAGGATGGCTGGTTGGGCTGGGGGTTCTTCAGTCCAGGTCCTGAACTCTGTCCCTGATTCTGACCCTGTTCTTGCAAATTACATGGGCCTTGCGGCCGGGACTGGTTCTGATTCTGGTTCTGGTTCTGGGGACCTTTCCCTTTTTGGTTCCTCCAGTTGGGATTCTTCCCGCCTGGGTGGACCCCAGAGAAGCGAGTGGCAGAGGCGGAGGACAAGGAGGTGTGATATGCAGCGCGGAGTGTATCGGAGACAATATTGATCGTAAGGGCAGAAAATGTGTTTTGATATTGCGTTTGTAGGGAGGTATGGTGATATTCCCACTTGTCAGGAATGCACTGGATTAGCATTATAGCCTGAAGAGGCTCAGAGATTGTGAGGTGTTGGGCCTGAAGGGCACGGATATGGTTATTCCAGATGGCGATCTCCTGAGTGGGATCAACCTCACCTGAGAAGGCAAACCCTTGAATCGCATCTACCGCGACTATTACCTCCAGAATGCCAGCAGTTCCAAGCCGGGTGGCGAGGTCCTGCCATAGTGCATGCGCTGTGGTGTGGCTGTGCCTGCGGAGGTCACGGGACAGCTTGTTCATGAGTATCACAAGTGTGGCGTGATTCACCATGTGCCAATTGTTGATATCGGCATTCTCCTCTGCGGTCAGCGGGGTTGTTGCTGCCACAGGGAGAGTATAAATCCCTTGCATGCACGTGCCCAGAGTGGTGATCTGTTATGGTTCAGCGGGCTCCTAGACCTAAGTTAGGAGGCGCCTAGCTAATTAAGGATTGAAATCCTTAACCAGCCTGCTAATAGGTGAATTGGCAAAGTGACGATACCAAAGTATAGCCAGCAACTGATAATGTTGAAACATCGCGGTTATGAGTCCTTAACTTCAGAGGATTAGAAGTTAAGATTGACCAATCTTGAATTAGACAGGTAA
>QFDT01000239.1:0-15266 GCA_003315915.1 Macrolepiota dolichaula | reverse complement strand
TTTCATTGCTGTTAGGTCACGCTGGATTCTAACCACTCTGCCTCCATTTTGTCCTCCCCTTCTGAGACCCCTCTCATGATCAAGCGCGTTCTCCGAGACTCGCCTGAGCTATCCGTATTACTCGAACTCAACTCGGCCGACCTTCGTCAGGATCCGTGGAACCCCTGTCCTCACATCCTTCAGGTCGTCGATCATGATCCCAAATCCCCATACCTCTATTTATGCATGGAACGCTTGACCGAGTACAACACCCCCCCAATGACCACTGTCTCGCAGTACATCGATTTCTTCCGTCAGGTATTGGAGGGTCTTTCGTTCCTGCATGAACACAAGCTTTCAGGGTTCTCTTGCTCCGACTCGAGTTCTTACATGATTGATCTGAGCAGCGGTCCGCAATCCAATGCTGCATCAACGGCTTGTCTTCTCCCGGGCGCCACATCACACGGACAAATCCAGGATACATCAACTCCGTCCAAGTCTCTTTCGGGACTTTGTGACCACCTTCACCACCGCCATAACCACCATCACACCTCCCAGACTTCAACTGTCCAATCTTTCGACAGATCCATATATCCCGTGAGATATTATCTAGTCAATTTCTCACACACCCGACGAGTCGAAGACGATACTTCGGTCCGTGATCGGACGGCATCCACCCCTCCCCCTTCTTTCCTTTCGAAACATCCCCTACCTCTCAAACAACCATGCCCATTCAAGCGGGACGTGCGAGATCTCGGGCTGATGATTGAAAACGTTCTATCAGACCTTCCGGATGTCGTGAGTATAAAATTCAAGGCGCTCATCAAGGCAATGGTGATCGGTGGGTTTGGAGCAGAGGATTCGCGCAAGTTGTTTGAGGCGCTTTGTCGGTCCTTGGAGGCTTGTGTGTTTGATATGCCTGTGAAGAGTGGAGTCGATGTACGGAGGAAAAGTGTTGATCTTGTTCCGGCTAATGGATTTGGCGGGGATGGGGTAGCTGCTGGATTGGGATTATCGTCTTGTCGTACGCGTGCGGAGAGGATCAAGGGTGATTTTGGACTTGAGCCGGAGAAGGTTGCGCTTTCGTCATGAGGACACCAGGATTTTATTTTGTATTTTTTATGTGTTTTTTTATTTTGTATTTTTATCGTGTAACATTATGTATGACACGTGTGGACTGTTTATAGGAAGGAGATGAGAAGGTGCATCGCCACTTTGCAGATCATACGCCACATGCGCATGAAGAACCGGGTGAAAGAAGCGGGATTGATCATATGGTGGCTCCTTTCATGGTGATCTCTTCCAATACGGGGGCCGTCCGACAATGTTGAGATCATACGCGGCTTAGAGTGGACAAGCAATGGCAAGAATGATTTTTGAGTGTGTTGGATTAACGTATACCCGTGGCCGCGTAGAAAGCAAAGGCCCATGAAATACAAAAGATTGCGATACTTTTACATATACATCCAAAAGAAAAGTGTTGGTTAAGAGACCAAAAAAAAAAAATACAAATGCGCAAGGCGCAACTACGTCATACAGAAAGTACGGTTCTGGCGGAGGACGGCGTTGGGGGCTGGTACGATGGTGGCTGGAAGGGAGAGAGGGTAGGGTAGGGGATTTGAGAGAAATGTCACACCGATAAATGGCCCGAAGGAACGTACAGGGTATGTCGCAGTGCTCGGTACACCGTCGAAGACTATATCCGTCGTCGTGTTCATTTCTATTGCGATAGGCTTCAAAACGGGACTCTTATATGCCAATTACATATAGAACGTGAGTATTAGAAAACAAATTTTAACATGCGACACACGTACAGTAGGGCTGCGTCGGGACCATCCAGAGTTTGGACTACGTGTCGTGAATTTCGAAGTTAGGTCTATCGCGTTTGTGGATGATATGGATTTGCGGAGTTGTTGACGACCGTTGAGACTAGTCCATGCCCTCTCTATCAGATGTTGGTTGGTAGGGTGATACATTCTGTGCGCGTACTTTGATAAAACCGTGTTGGAGTAGACTGGAAAGGGAAACGTCAGAGACGAAGGGTAATGCAATGAGGTAATTATACGCACGTTTCCCAAGACAGACATATATCGCCGTCCAATAAGCTAGTATAAAAATGTATCGGGATGAGGAGGGTGTTTGTGTGTTTGGATATTCGACTTACAAGCTCGAGGAGCGGCGCGGTACTATATCAGGGGAGGGAGTAGTCAGACTCTTTGAAGGTGTACGTAATGGCGGATATACGCACGGCTATGAGCACTGATATCGCAGTGAGACTACCAAGTGTTAGAATAACGTTCACGCTGCTGCAGTAAATCCAAAGGTACCTAGTAATAAGTCCCGATCCTGGCTTCAAGTTAAATCATCAACCGGCGGGAGCGAAGCGGGTGTATCACTTACGAACTGTCCATATAATCAATCGATCGATCACTCGAGTGGATCTAAAGCGACAAAAACAAAGTCAGATTTCGCACAAAGGCCACAAGCAACGAGCAGTTTGGGGGGGAGGACATACCTATTCAATATATGTCCTCGTTGTTGGAACAGGTAATAGATCATTGAGGAAGCGATGGATATATCAATAGCAGCACCAACAGCCAACATGGCCGCTATCAACCATTGATTCTGCCTCCCATACTGATTCAGCGAATACGCATTGAACGCTCTATACGCAAGATAGATATTCCCAACAAACTTGGCACCAGACAAAAATATACAGAAAGGCCCGATTAGTCCCCAAGGTTTTGGGAGCATGCGAAGAACTCTGATGGCGAAGAAACTCTATGTATGGGGTGGTTGTCGAGGAGAGAGAGGGGGGAAGGGAGGGAGAGGTTTAGGAGAGGAATGAAGAGCGATGAAATGGTGGTTTTGCGTACTTGAGCAAGAAATGCGATCGAGCCTCCGAAGGCTGTGGCGATTGCGCCCCCTTTGAAGGATGTAATTCGTGTCGTTGGTTGATGAAGGATGATGTTCAGCTGATAAACATCGTATACCAGCCCTATGGAGTGCCCAAGTTCGAGAAGGCTTTCCCGAAAGTCTGAGTGGGTTGAATTTGGTTGGATTCTGAAAGATGCCTTACCAGATTGCCACTACCTGTGGGGGAGGAGGGGTGGGGGAGAAGAGCGGGGTTATTTTTTTTTTTGGCGTATTGAAAGATAGTTTGGTTACGAACCAGAAGCTTGAGCACTCGTCTATCATCGCGGAATACCTCAAAGTAATGATACGTTTGAGCTAGAATAACACCAAACAGGCATATCGCGATAAAGGTACCAAGCGTATTGATACCAAACGTATTTTCGATCGTCGGAACCGGCGGGCTCATTTGTGATTTCGTGACAATAGAACGAGAATGTGGGCGTCGAGGGACGTTGAGAGAGCTCAGAAGAGTATGGCATTTAAATAGCGACTAAAGCGATGCGGATTATAAAAAATAAGCTCTGCTCGGATTTTCATTGTGCACGGATGCTCGTAATGTTTTGGATGAAAATTCTATGCAAAGGCGGACTTGTCTGGATTAGGGGACGGTGATCGTCATGCGGTCGACTTAATGTAATTAAGCACCTGCCGATTTTGGGGATCCGATCCGTTCATACCCCTAACTTTTTCTAAGTATTGCTTGGAATCGGACCAAGCTGGATTTACTGGAGCGCAGTATGGGCGGGTGTGGGGCAGGTAGTAATTAAAGGCTCGGAGGCCGCCCCAGCGCCTGCTATATATTATTGTATTATAATAGATATCGGGGGCTCAAATTATAACTCCTGGGACCCCGACCCCAACATATGTCCCGTGGATACGAAATGAATGTTAATATAACAACAGAATCGAACAAAGTATATAGATATCCCCGAAAGAAATGAGTCGTCGAAGTTCAAAAAAAAATCGTCAAAGTCCGAAATGCACTCGTAAACGATAGTGGTCAATTTAACGTATAAGCCGGTGGGCGTGAAGTCTCCGAATCGTCCTCACTCCGATTCACTGCTACCAGTGACCGCCTCTCCTTCTCAGGCTTCTCCAGTTTCTGCCCAGTATCTTCGACACGATTTGATGATAGTGGAGATCGCGGGTGGCCAGAACCTCCACTTGGGAACGTTCGGTGTTGATATTGGTGAGTAGTACCAACAGAAGGACCAGCGAATGTATCGCTCGTAGGGGATGGGCGTGGTACATTTACTATTGGTTGCGGTGGTGTAAAATAGCTCAGGTCGGTTGCCAGTGATGCAGAAGAAGTATGTAGTGGTATTCTGCTCATATCTAATGTGTTGGGTGTAGTTCGTTCCGTGATCGCCGACAATGATGAATAATGTTCAGATTGTTGTAAAGAATGTTGGGTGGATGAGTGTCGCACTGGTACCAGAGTAGTATAGGGATCGAAGTCCTGCGTCGATTGGTTGTTGACCACTTGATAGCCAGGCTGAGCGTTCGTTCCCATCGACGCATTCGTAGCCGACATTTGAAGGGTAGAATCAGTCCATGACGCATTGGAGCTGTTCGCATAAGGATGTTGGAAATGCGTAGGCTGGAATTCCTGCGGGGAAAGAGGGTTTGGGGGTAGGGATGTCTTATTCTGAGGGTTGTCCCCAGTCGGTGTCCAATCCACTGATTCCGAGCGCCTCTTCCGTTGACGGCATCGCCAAGCAATAACAGCTAGTATCAGCAGAAACAAAACTGAGCCCAGGGTAGTGCCCACTGCAATAGGCACAATGTGTTTCGGAGATGAGGTCAAATTCATCGCTGATACAGCGGTACTGGCTGAGGAGGTTGCCACATCAGGCGATGATGTTGCCGCAGTAGAGGGCGTTATAGTCGCACTGGAAGATTTTGGTATTTCTGTGGAAGAGACGACCGTTGTTCCCGTTGTCGACGGAGTAGAGGAAGGGATAGGTATAGGATTTTGTGGTGGTAGAGGATTTTGTTCGGTATAACTATGCGATATTTGAACGAGGCCGAGAAAATAATAAATCATAGAGCACCTACATTATCGCATCGACAACTGCAAAGAGATCACCTGGGGCCTTGGACACCACCAGGGTGTGAATGCCATTCGGCAGAGGTCCAGAACTCCAAACGACTGCACTTCCAACAGTCTCAGAGTTTCCGGAACTGTTCGAGTTTGGATCCTTCAAGTCGAGTCTGACAGGGGTCTGAGAGTCCAGCTGTAGTTGTGTAGAAATGTTTTGGGGCCAGAGGGGTGACATAAAGTAAACAGCAATGCCTTGGGATAATCGTCAATCTAAACGAAGACGGCAAAAAGCGTCGTCGGCTTACCAGTGAAAGTGAAAGTTGCTTGCTGATCATCGATACCAGCATCCGCGAGGTGGTGAGATCCATTAAAATCTAGGTTTTTATTTGGAACTAGTGGGATTCCCCAGGTTCCGGTGTATTGGATCCTGGTGTCTGTGTCGTCGACTGTTATGTTGGTTTGTGCAAAGGACCCGACAAGATAGTGTACAATGAGTAAGAAGAGAGCGTGGCGACACATGCTAAAATCAGTAGAGAGGTTGAGGGATGTGGGACATACGTGGGTTAGGAGAGATGTTGAAGGGCGCTAGGTACGCTCAGGCATTGCTTTTCAAAGGCCCAGTCCATGAAAAAAATAAAATGTAGTTCTGCCAATCAGCGGTATGTCAGGTTTGTTGTTGACTTCTCGTGCTTCGAACCTTCTCCCATGGCAACTGTTTGACACTGCTTTTGTTCTTGATATGTGAGGGCGTCATAAGTTGCGGGAATCGAGGACCTAAAAAAGGGAGTCTTAGGACGCAGCTCAATGTATTGCACGCCTACAAAAAAGAGCAATTTCTTTAATAAAAGTATTGAGGCAGGAAGTATATATATTACTCATCGACCTTTGTGAGGACACAAGACCAGCTCAGGCTTGCCGGCGAATCTATCGTATGACTGTTTGCGACAAATACCACAGAGTAAAGCGAACGGATACGTAATGAGAAATGAGGTGTGCGCGGGCACCATTACCATAGCAGTCGATAGCCAGGTGGCCATAAAGGCAATGGCAGATTTTGACAGGCCCTCGGCAGGTTCCCCGCATCTATTGAGTAATGATCATGATGCGGAAACAGCGTGCAAAGGCGGGGTATGCAGGTTCAAAACATTCTTCCCACACAGGGGATTTCCATGCTGACTCTGGACCCGATCAAGAAACATGGGCAGGAACAGTCAGCACGACGGCGGACAACCGTTATCGCCGCCGCTGCTGCTGCTAGGCACCTTCGCCTGCCATATGTGTGTACAAATGAAAATTTGAGCCAAGTGCCTCTCTGCCACGTCGCATTATTCCCAGATTTATTCATCCGTTCCCTACTCATGTCAACACCACGGATGCTTGTGTTGTCCCGTTAGAACCCTTGACGATACATTGAAAACCCTGTTGTACAACTTGTGACTATCTCAAATTCTTCCCATATGGATACAAGCTTTGGTGTTGACATACGCCAAGAATAAACACGGACGGGAAACTGAACGGAACCACACACGTTTTTCGCCCAGGAATGGTAAAGCCGAATAGTTTAAACAGAAACGGCCGATTTTGCATCAGAGTTCTGCGTCGACACATGTCAGAGTGTTGGATTCCATTCTTCTCTATCTCCACAGTCAATTCTATAGAACCCCAAAATCGTAAGAATTCATACCCCACCATAACCCATAACTCCAAAGAGAACAAAGTCGGTAGGCGGGTGTTTTGATCGGCAACCCATAACTTTGTGAATTGTTTTATATTGAGCAAATATACACCCACAGTGGCGGAACAATATATAGATCACTGTTGTCGTAATCGCCAGACTCGATGGTGGTACTAGTGGGCAACCCATTGATTGTTGATTCTACCTTCCGCGCATCGGACGAGCGATTGTTTACGAAATAGATGCTGAGGACAAATTGGGCGCCAGGTCAGAAGGTATGGAATGAGCCAGCCAATTACCAAAGACTTCGGGAGCATGCGAAGAACCCTGACAACGAAGGAAATCTGTTGGTAGAGAAAAATTGGGACAGGAGAACGGGTAGCTGCGTACCAAGAATCGTTTAAAATGGCCCTTTCAAAAATCATATCAATTGTGTTTTAGACTATTGAAATTAGGTTTATTTAGATTTCGCAACGGTCAAATTCAAAGGCGGTATCTGAATAGCTACTGAGGTGACATGCAGACACTTGTAATATTCTGAATGAAAATCTTGTGTCGGGGCGATTTACCGAGGAAGCTGTGCAAGTGGTCGATTTTATGATTATGATGCATCTGGCTGTGCGCCGACTCTGGGATCAGTTCTATTTGTTCCACTTATTGCTTTCCTGAGCAAGTTGGATTCACAGGAGCACAGCTGTCATCCGGTGGTTAATGGGCAGATGTGAAGCAAGTAGTATTCCATGGCTCGGAACTCTGCGACCCCTACCTCAACTCTCGCTGTACTTTGCTGTACTATGCCCAAATTTGAGCGCCTCCTCGGACCCTAATCACACCGTTTTCCTCGCTAATCTAAGATAAATCTCAATAAAACAATATCGTCGAACGAACCAAATAGACATTCCAAGTTCGTATGAACGGTAAAAGTCCAAAAAAAGTAAGCGACGGAAGTCCAAAGTGTATCTGTGAATCGTACGAGTCAATTCGGAGTGTAAGCAGGCGGGCGTGAAGTCTCTGAATCATCCTCGCTCCGATTCACTGCTACCAGCGACCTCCTCTCCTTCTCAAACTTCCCCGGTCCTATTCCAGCGTCATCAATGCCATTTGATGACAATGGTGATCGTGGCTGACTAGAGCTTCCGCCCGAGAAAACGGGGCGTTGATGTTGATAGGCAGCAACACCCGAAGCACTGGTCGACATGTCGCTTGGGTACGATAAGCGTGTCGCGGTTCCTACGGGTTGTGACCGTGTATCATAGCTGAGGTCGGAAAGCGATGTGGAAGAAGCAAGCGGCGGGATCCTGTTCATGTCCAATGTGCCCGGAGGGGGCCGCTCTATTATTGCGGGTAGTACTGTTGACGAATAATGTCCAGATGACTGTGAGGAGAGTCGAGCGGATGGGTGTTGTGTCGCCCCGGATGTTGACGCCAAGGCACTATAAGGATCGAAGTCTCGCATTGATTGATCACCAACTTGATAGTCAGGTCGAGCGCTGATTCCCACCGATGCTCTGGTAGTTGACGTTTGTAGGGTAGAATCGGCCTGTGAAGCGTTGGGGCTGTTCTCGTAAGAGTGCTGTAAATGTGTGGATGAAACTCCCTGCGGGGAAAGAGGATCTGGAGGGGGAGACGTCTTATCCGGGGTGTCGCCTGCAGTCATCCAATCCTCTGACTCCAAGCTATTCTTTCCTCGACGGAAGCACCATACAACAGCAGCTAGTATTAAGAGAAACAAAAGGGAGCCGAGGGTGGCCCCTACTGCAATAGCCACGACGTGCTTTGAGGATGAGGCTGAGCTCGTCGCTGAGGTAGCAATCCCTTGGCCCGCGGCCGACGTGGTTGTTGTTGCCACAGCAGAAGATGTCGTCGTTGCTGTAGTAGAAGAAGCTTCTGTTGTTGGCTGAGTAGAAGGATTTGGCGGCGGGTCTTGTACGGTATAACTGAGGGATATATGAGCCAAGCTAGAATGTCGGTGAATTATGTCGCGGCACCTACATCATCGCGTCTACAACTGCCCAATCAATATCCGGCACCTTGGTCAACGACACAGTGTGAATGGTGTTTGGGAGATTCCCAGAACCCCAAATAACGCTAGATGAGACAGTTTCCGAGCCGCTTGGATCGGGGGGCCTTGGGGTTGGGTCCGTCAAGTTTAGAAAGATAGAGACAGAGTCTAGTTGCAGCCATGTAGAGACAGCGTAAGGCCAGAGGGGAGCCATAAAGTAAACAGCGGTGCCTGTGGGGGAAGGCCGTCAATGCGCTGAGAAGTAAAAGAAACTAATAAATCACCAGTGAAAGTGAATTTTGCTACCGCTGTATCGTGATTTGTGAGATGGTGAGTCCCGTTGTAATCCAGGTTCGATAATGCTGGAACACTCCAGCCATCAGAGTAAGTGAACATTGTAAGGTCGCTATCGTCGACTGTTATGTTCTCTTGTGCAATGGATCCAACAACATAGTAAATCAACAGTAGGCAGAGAACGTGGTGGCACATGTCCCGGTTAGTAGAAGAATCGAAGGGGTGGGGCATGTTTGAGGGGCGCTAGAAAAATGCTCATTACTTTTCAAAGGCCCACGAAAATAAATTATAGCTTCGCCGATCAGCGAGTTATCAATTACCTCTATTCGCGTTGATTTACTACAATCTGAACAACTGCGCCATCAGCTCTTCAACAGCGCCTCCCCCCTGGCAACTGTTTGACATTGTATTCCGTTATTCCTGTTTTCTGATCCTCGGCTCCCTTACCCCGCCACTTGGCTCCCTGTACAAACTCTTCTTGATATACCGAGCACACCTCATCAGAAGTATGGAAAGGGCAACTGAAAACCAAGCTCTAAACGGGAGGAACTGAAAAACGGGGGGTGTGTAAGAGCAGGTACCAGACACCAAAGGCGGCTTTGAGGCAGGTAGAAAAGGTGGGCGCGGATGCCGTTACCATAACCGTAAATACCAAGTGGCCATTGAGGTATTGGCAGAACTTAGCAGTCCGTGGATGGGTCCTTGAGTCCTATAGAGGACTGATCACTGCGTGGACGATACAGCGTCAAGACCAGGATATGTAGGTATGCTCCTTCCCACGCACGCAGAGGGAAAAATGGACAGGAACGGTCGCCCATTCGGTACGACGACAACAGATGGCCGCCATCATCGCTGTTGTCTTCCACTGTTGTGTAAAGGGGACTGGGATATCACGATGTGCCAATGATGGTCCTTTCTGAATGCAGAGTCACCGTGCCACGTCATGTCATGTCCGAATACTTCCGTGCTTTGATGTCATAGACCTCATGTCGTTCCATTCGAATTCCCCTGACGATACATTGAAAATCTTGTTAATACAAAGTAGATCTAATTCTTTGGATTTACTTCATTCATTCTTTTTTCCCCGGACTATGCGGACATAAGCTTTGATGTTGGGGGCCTGATGGCCATACACTACAAATAGTCACTGATGGAGCCCCAACAGAATCACAAACCTTTTCTGCCTAGGAATTGTAAGGCCAATGTGTCTGTTCAGATATCTAGCAACCTTCCAAACAGAAGTGGCCAATCTTAGATGATACTTCTGTCAGAGAGGAGGCCATCATGAATACGCTCATCAAATAGACTGAGGCATGTGCAAAGGAATGAGGGAGGCAAGGCGAAACATGAGGCGCACAAAGATTCAAGCGTGTGAGCGAAAGGTCAGAAGTACAGCACAGAGGGGAGGGGGGGAAGTAATGGATAGGAAATATGAGTTTTACGAGGCGGCACAATTCTGACACCCACAAACAGAACAGATAGATGTCATTCAACATCTATTTACAAAGATTCGAGCCGAGTGCCGTGTGCCAATGGTACAAGGAAGGAACAATGGTGGAGCACCGGTTGACGGAACGCAAGCGTCTATATTAGATCCACTAACCACATCACTTCTCTTGGTGCGTTTACTGAGTTCTACGCAGCACGTCTGGCTTGGTGGCGGTCTCCTGGGAGTGGGCCTATTGGTGGCGCATCACACTGACCCTATGGGGGACTAGTTGTAGTGGTACTGGACGAACCGGGGAGACAACAGGGAAAGTGGCGTCGTGGAGCGGATTCGCTGCCTGGGCCGTGGACATACCTGACCATCGCTGGCCTCGTCCGTGGGGTGGTCGCTTCCAGTTTCTATTCCTGACCGAGTAGTACTTTTTGTTTGTATTGTTGCAAGCACATGGACTTCAATTGTGAACCCCGTAATAGATTGCTGATTTTTTTTTACAAGTATTTGAACACAAGGATGGGCGAATTGAAGGTATTCATGATTTTCTTGGTATCTTTGCTGCGACGAAGTTGTACTCCTCCGACCAGGCAAGAGTGTGTAAAGCTAATCCGAACCAGCGAAATATGGACCCGAAACCAGTCGCTGACCGTGTGGTTGCGTGGGTGCAGCGGGCCCATCACCAGATGTAGATTATTGACATGGCCTCAAGGCAGAAGTGCGCCCTTGTGGGTGAGAAATGTATTGTCTTGATGGCGCAGGCGTGAGCAAGCATATTAGTATTGTTCACGGTGAATTCTTTGGGTGGTACATTGATAGCCAGTCGGTTCATCTTAAAACCTAGGATTTCGGACAAGTGCGATGGAAGTGACATCCTCATTCACCGGAAGAGGTGCCGGTATGGGTGATTCCGTGGCCGGGATGTCCTAGAAAATTCCTGCAGTGATAGAAGAAAAACAGGGGTTTGTTTGTCGAGAGGGCCTTGACTTCCTTGTTATTGACGAATGTAATGAGACGAGTATTCCCTGACAGGGCCGGAGCCAGACTCAGTGTCGAGTCCATCCAAGGGTGACCCTACGATGTGGCGATCTTCGCTTTGTTTGTAATTCCCAGACACGACCCATGATTTCCCTTGGTTTGTCATACAACGCCCCCACCGCGAAGCACTTCTATTCCATAAATAATAGGGAAAATGTCATGAGAAGCACTGCGAGCCAATCAGGTATCGGGATGCGTCCACATCTCCCAGCTTACGTGTAGCCCTATGCCGTTGGTCTGGTCCGGTACGGTCACCGAACTTTAAACGGAACATACTTTGCCTTGGCCAATGAACCCAGTGGCCACGGGGCAGGGGCAGATGAACAAAATCTTGGCCACCTGTCAGCTGAAACTTGCCGTGAGCGGCTCAGGAGATGTAGCGGAGAAAGACATCCTGGCGGTGCAGAATATATGGGATACTAACTTGTGTCGGCTTCGGGGATTACACAGGGGGTTGGCAATCGACACAAAATTAGGTTGACCCTGTCAAACCTCGGGCAGGGACAGCCAATGAGATGGTCCAGTGTTGTCACACGGTGTGACTATCATTGACCCTCCAACACTCCCCTTTAACCACCCAAAGTCCATGAAGCCATGTACAAGCACCAGCACGGGGACAGTCTGGGCATTGGTCAATGCTCAAGGCGGCCTGGTGGCTTCTTCTACACGTTCCTGTCTTCTAGAACAAGTCGAGGTCTTGGAGACGAAGTTCGAACGCCGGAGTTTGGTTTAGAAGCAGAAACCGCAGTATATCTAAATATTCATACGTCGTCCCAACAAGAAGAACGCTATAGGGCCTGAGAGTCACCCAATCAGGTGGTTGTCACGAATGAATTGAAGGTCGACACTTCGCCAGCCAGATCCCTGATGGTAAATGCCGAAATTACTACTACTAGCTCCGGAAACCGGAAACGTGGGCGAGAAATTATATGAAATTGACCACAGCCCGCCACAAGCGACATACCATGCACTTTCTAGAAATTGTCTATGTGGTGTTCATTGACCTCTCTTTGTGGCGCTGGTAGCATTGACCAACTTACACAATCGTTCCCCTGTTCCGTCCAAACCCCATGCCGATATCACCACTTCCCTAACATCGCGATACTCCCGAAGGAGTCATGGTCCATTTCCACGTTCTTTTCGACACTAATCAGCCACTCATGTCTGATGGCGGAAGAAATTTAAATGTGAGGTGCCCCCCACCCTTACTTGCCGTTGCTTTTCAACTCCCTTCCCCGCCGTGTGTGCTTTGTACATTGAATCCACTATGTCCACTGTGTCTCCTCAACCCCGAATCTACCACCCAGACTTACCACAGACGCCGATTGTGCGCCAATCAATCTTCACGTACCTTATGGAGACGACATACCACCAATATGATAGGACCTCTCTGGCCTTTGTCGACGCCGACAGCGGGATCACACTTACGAGAGGGAAAGTCAAGAACTTAGCATTGAAGCTAGGATATGGTATTCAAAATCACATCTGGCTTCCCTCAACCATCGCTCCACGATCTTTGACAAGACTCGTACGCGGTGATACAGTAATGATTTTCAGCTCAAATACAATGTCCTGGCCACCTACAGTCTTTGGGTGCGTTGATTCATAATCTAGTCTGTTGTTCATTTTGACGATATCTCGCTCTGGTTCACTAGGTGCTTGGCTGCTGGCCTACGGACAACGTACGCCAGCTGCAGCCTCACTCCTCGGGAGCTGTCCTGGCAATGGTCCGACAGTAAAGCACGTGTAGTATTCGCTGCACCAAACCTCGTTGGTGTCGTAAAAGACATGTTCAAACTCCTCAACGTTTCTGAGGAAGAGGCTGATAGAAGAATCTGGGTGATGGACCAGCTTTGGGACGATAACCTAGAAAAAGGAGAATATGGAACGGAGAATTGGTTGGGCTATCTCTTACGTAAAGGTGAATTGGCTGCAGAAGAGAAATTTGATGGGGATTGTGCAGATGACACAGCGTACATCTGTTATAGCTCCGGCACCACGGTATGTCAACATCATGTCCTTCCTCTTCGCAGACATGGCTGCTGATTGGGCTAGTGCAGGGGAGGCCAAAAGGAGTAGAGGTGAGAACCCTTGAAAGGCATCACATCATGCACGCTGAACAATATTCTTAGACCACTCATAAAAATGTCTGCACTATCATGGGCATGTGTAAAAGTGTCTGGAAATACGTGGAGACTGAGGAAGATGTTCAACTTGGTTTGATGCCATTCTATCATATCTTCGGTATGGGAAACACTCTGATCACTATCGTTGTGACGTCCCTCAACTATCTTCAGGCCTGGTCATGCATTTGAACTACCCTTTCATGGGTGGACAACCCTGTGTTCTTATGTTGCAGGGCTTTGATGCAGAAGGCCTCTGCCGCAATGTTGAACGCTTCCGAGTGACGACGATTATGCTTGCACCGCCGGTCATCCTCACTCTCAGCTTGCATCCCGGTGAGTATAACAGAATTTGTAAAGGCATCAATGATACGACGATCCCCAGGCCTGGACAATTATGATATGACATCGTTAAAATGCGTCGCTTCTGCTGCAGCACCGCTTTCACTGGTGGTAGCCGAGAGATTTCTCGAGCGCCTAGGGAGGCGAGGTGCTGATGTGAAGCTTGTGCAGGGTATGTCTTCTCGTTTGCCAAGCTATTTTTACCCAATTCGAGCCTTCATTTACCCTGGGAACTAGGTTGCGGCTCAACTGAGACAACATGCCCGGCACAGATGGTGCTTCCGCCGGACCATAAGAGAAAGTTTGGGAGCATCGGTCAGCTGATGCCGAACCTCGAGTTGCGGCTGGTAGACGATAACGGGAATGATGTTCCTGAGGGTGAGGCAGGTGAGATGTGGGTTCGTGGGCCGACGGTTATGCGGGTGAGTAGTCATGCAGGATGACATGTCTGGCAGCACCTTCCTTACGTATGGCGAAGGGATACTTGAACAACCCTGAGGCGACCGCAGCGAGTTTTGCCCCGGGACAATGGTACAAGACCGGGGATGTTATGCGGAGGGATAATGATGGGTATTATTATATCGTAGACCGGAAGAAGGAATTGATCAAATACAAGGTGAGAGTTCTCCGGCCTTAGCTCATTGCGGCAACACACTGATACGCATCCAGGGCTTCCAAGGTCGGTCCTACTGATTAGATTATCTGAATAGTTCATAGAGAGAGATTTCTAGTTGCTCCTGCTGAGCTGGAAGCTGTTCTCCTGGAGAATCCTCAAATTGTAGATGTGGGAGTTATCGGCATTGTGAACGAATTCGACAAGAATGAACTTCCACGGTGAGCGTGGTTCTGATGTTCGTCTTTTGTCATCATACTCAATATTGATGTGACAGTGCGTACGTGGTTCCAACCGATTTGAGCGTCCTGGAATCCCCTGGAATGAAATTGGCGTTCGAGAAGGCAGTTCAGAAATGGATACAAGGTCAGGTGGCATACTACAAGTACCTTCGCGGAGGTAAGCAATAAACGCTGGATAATAAAACCATGCACTCATGCTGTATTAGGGGTTGTGGCTCTTCCCGAGATTCCGAAAAGGTATGTGGATTTTCTCTTAGTACAATAACGTGGGGACAATTCAATTGATGTTTTATTGTGCTAGCCCCAGTGGAAAAATACTCCGAAAGGACCTTCGTGAGCGGGCGAAGGAGGAATTCGCATCTGAGCCCAAGCGAGTTTCTGCGCGTCTATGAGTTAGACTTGCTTATGGAGCCAGTTAGTAGAGTGAGTCGATATGAGTAGTCACATAGGTGGTATTGTAGTCAATGTTGTAATGATCACAAGCAGATGTTACATTGACGAGAGGCCTCCGCTCAGTCGCCGAGTGGCTGTTCCGATGGAGGATGACTAAGCTTACGGCG
>QFDT01000236.1:0-15863 GCA_003315915.1 Macrolepiota dolichaula | reverse complement strand
CTCGCGACCAATAGCCCAGAGCACGCAGTCTACGTCGATCTTCTCGCCTTTGTCGGTAACGACGGTCAAAGTTTGTCCGCGCTCTCCATCAATTCTTATCACATTGCTTGTCTTGTGAATGTTAACCCCAGTCTTCTCCATCCATGGCGTTAGCGTCTCTTGAATCGTCGGATCGAACGTTCTCAACACAGTTTCGCCACGAATGATCAAATGCGTCTCTGAACCGAGTGTGTGGAAGATGCCCGCAAGTTCAACAGCGATGTAACCGGCGCCAATGACCGCAACACGTTTCGGCTGTTCGGTAAGATCGAAAAACCCGTCCGAGTTTATGCCCTTGGAGGCCCCCGGAATCTTGTCGTCCGAGGGAATAACAGGTCGACCACCAACAGCTACAGTGATATGGTCCGCGTTGAGCGTGTAAGTTGAACCATCGTTGCGTTTGACCTCGACAGTGTTTGGCGATGTAAGCTTCGCGAAACCTTCGTGGAACTCCACACCCTCCTTATGGAAGTTGCTGGCGTAGATATTGTTAAGTCGACGAATATAGGCGTCGCGTTGGGGCTTGAATGCCGCCCAATCGAAATGTGGCTTGTCGATGCCGAGCATCTTGTACCCTGGGGCGTGATGCTCGATCTTCTCCACCAAGTCCGCGGCGTGCCACATCAACTAACCGTCGGGTAAGCACAGCGGAAGTAGGTACGAATGAAAGTCAATTGAGCGAGGTTGCAAGGGTAGAAGACGGAACGCGGTTGAACGGATCATGTTAGCAGGGACAAAGGGGACTATGTATAACTTGGGGGAAGCTTACTTTCTTCGGTACGCAGCCTAATCATAGCAGTACGCAAAAAGAGAGCGATAGAAAAAACCGGAGTTAATAAGATGTATGTATTCGAGCGGTAGTAGTAGGCACACACCAACATTGACACACGTTCCGCCGAGATACGGGGTCGCTTCAACAACAGCGACCTTTTTGCCATAGCTCGCTGCGCGTCGCTAAAAATGAACATGAAGAGACGGTTAGCACATCAGAAAGTCTAAACCGATAGATAAGAATGATGTGAGATCCAGCTGTATTACGCCACGCGCTCAAATGGGACGGGGGACAGGCGAGACATAGAAACCGGTTACAGGGAATGGAAGCAAACGAATGGGTGAATTCCCAACTTACCGATGTACCAGATCCACCACTTCCGCCGCCAATGACAACGTAGTCATATTTATCCGTCGTGGGTTTATCAAAAATAGGTGGCATTGTTTTGGCTGCGGACGGATTTGAAGCTGATTGGGGAGCTGAAGATGCGTGAAGCGTTCTAGATATCTAAGCGGGAAGAGTATATCATGATGAACAACCAAGGTCGATTTCAGAGTAACGGGGATAAGGTGAAT
The DNA here is from genome assembly GCA_003315915.1 of Macrolepiota dolichaula. Classification (NCBI taxonomy): domain Eukaryota; kingdom Fungi; phylum Basidiomycota; class Agaricomycetes; order Agaricales; family Agaricaceae; genus Macrolepiota; species Macrolepiota dolichaula. Next base: position 14,477 of record QFDT01000236.1, on the reverse strand, counting down.
AAGGATCTAACGATATGCGAGATTATCCTCGTCCTCCGAGGGACAGTTAGAGGTAAAGGGGATCGGAAAGCTCGATCAAGCGACGCACGACGCGATACGACGCGAGGATATGCAGCCACGAAATGTATCACCGCATAGACAAACCACGAAAAGCAAGATTGATTGGTCAACAAGATGCATATACACTCACCTGGGTAAGCCGATGTACTGGAGTGTGTGAGGAATTTATGCGTGAAATCTTGCTTAATCCGGGGGAAGAGCTTGTCTGACGACGAAGAGTCGAAAGGACGGAGGGGAAGAGACGGCGGTGGATAAAGAACGCCAGGACGGATGAATCGATAGGGTGATGCTTTTTATATCTTTCCTCTAACCTCCTCAGTCAGCAATTGTAATCTGTCCGCGTGAGGTTTTTGCTCCAAGTTGCTCTGATGTCCCCCAACGAACAAGGGTCCAACTATCCGTACGCGCCCGGGCTTTGTGGGCTAGAAGTTTGAAAAAGTGACGATATTGCAAACGACACACAGGACTCGCGAACCGTAGGCTTCGGTTAAGTTTCTCAGCCACAGACGATGACCGGGTTGCACCTTTGTTTGACAAAGATGATGCAACCGCCAGCAATTCAATCCGTGCAATGACATGGACGTCCCTGAATTCTCCGTCAGCTTGCTTGTCACGTGAATTTCCATTATATATCAAAACCCACCATCGGATTTATCCGTTTATGTCCACTCAACAACAACATTAGAACTCGTCTTGTCTTTTCAAGTCTTTAATAATGATGATGATGATCGCGAGATGTGCTTCGATCAACATATACTCGACTCGTTGCACACTTGACACGTCTGCGCGACAACTTCTCCTTCCGGAGTTTGCATTCTGGGGGAGGTATTCCCAATTCCCCATCCAGCACCTCTCCTTCTACTTCTCGACATCTGCTCTTGTATACTTTCACCGCCGCGACATGAATGTGTTGCGGTGTGATGCATCGCGTCCTGTTGAACTTTGCAATCACACATATCACAATCACCAACATTTCTTGTGTCCATACATATACCATCACAGATCTATCAATCACTCATTCGGAAAGAGGGGGGGCTGGTCGACCTACCCATATCCATATACCGATAATAACAGCTCAATTTCGCACGCGAGGAATATAAGCTCTACGGTACCTATAAACACCAATACTTATTCATAGTTTATCTGTACGGCCGTCCAACGAACGTGTACATGCACAGCACACATCGCATATACAAGGGGAGCGTCTAATAAAAAAGTCTCGCTTCAACACACACCATGCGAGCATAAGGGGGGGTAACCAATTTCCACCGCTAAACGCTCACTGATAACGATCCTCCGCCTGGGGTCCGCGAACAACACGCAAGCAAAGCACGTCAATAAGAACCAGAGTGTGTGTGCTGCGTTTCTTCTCTTTGGGGTGGGGGGACATGCAAAGCAAATGAACAGCCTACTCAATACAAACACATCTTTCCCCCCTATCTTATCCCCACTCCAACCGCCACAATGTCCCACTTGAAATGAAATCCATGCCTGCTGGCACGGGCTACGTGAATGGGCTATTAAATATGACATCCTACAAGTCATTCATTATTTATTACATGACTCATCGGTCCCTCTGGTCGGTCCCAAACTCCGGCATTTTCGTGTGATTCGAGACAACGATGTTCCCCCCCAAACGGCGACTAACGGCCCAAAGAAAAGGGAAACAAAGATTCCACTCAGACAAAAAGCAAAAGCTACATGTACATATCTATTGATAAGATAACACAAACACGCGCATGTGTCCCAAGAGAGAGTGTAGCACACCCATTACCTTGTCCAAACTCTTGGCATACCTCACTTGGTCACTGTTCCCACATCCCAAAAATGCATCATCATCTTCGGTTGCCTCGTTCCCACTCGTCCACAATCATTCCACGATTTCAGGGTCTCATGCCCTTCTGCCCCCCTCTTCCTTCTCTCGGATCCTCCCCCTTCCCCCTTCTCCCTCCAAGCTTCTCTCGGTGTTTATGAACCAGCGGCCCCGTCAACGTTCATAGAGTACACACAATTTATTATACACTATGCATCGTGTCGTTTCTTAAGCCCTGAACTTTGCAGCAGCAGCAGTGAACCTGACCGAGGAGCAGAGTGAACCAAAAAAAATGTATATCATGTCAATGTGATGTGAGAGGAGCAAGTGGAGTGGCTACATAAATGATATCAAAACGACAAGAGTGATGAGTGAGTGCTAATAAGATAAACGCGCTAGAGAGTAAGAAAAGAGACTATAGAGGGGACGACAATAGAGGGCAACTAGCTAGATACACACAAAACTGATGGATGGATGGGAGGAGGGAGACTGTATGATGTCGATGAGACCAATGAAGTACCAAAGAGAGAAAGTCAGTGCAAAAAGATGAAAAGAAACGACTATAATCACATCCCGTGTAATCCACGAAGTAGAAAAAAGAAAAAAGAAAGAGAGATGACGGGGGCAGCCCAGGGTTGGGCTTTCGAATAATCGGTTCGCCGAATGACGAAACCGACCCAACAAAAGATAATCTACAAATCCTCGGCTTTGTCAAGGACCTAATCCTCAACGCCTCAGCCACACCGCTTGATAGGAAACATCCCCTCAACCGCCTACGTCACAATACATTCCCGAAACCTCTTTAATGGTGCCTCGAGATCTTCTCCACACCCGCACCAAGCGCTGTTTTCCTCTTCTCCTCTTCCTCCTCATCATCTTCCGAATCGTCCTCCTCATCCTCGCGCTCTGCATCACTCTCGCTCTCACTTTCGCTGTTGCTCCTGCTCTCGTTCTCGCTCTCTCTATGTTCCACGATCGTTTCCTTCACCTCTGCCGTAACATCCTTGGACCCTCCTCTCGCATGACCGCGATGGTGATAGTGGTGAGGAGCAGGGATGTTGATAGCGCGCGTCACATGCTCTTCTTCTCCGTTTGCCGAGGGGACGGCAGAAGAGGCTGTTGCGGCCGCTGCAGACGGTACTGGGGGCGTGTGTGTGGATGACGTTGCAGGGGTCAAATGGGGTGTTGGGACGCCTGATGCACAGGGAGTAATCGTGGTTGATGAAACCGCGGAGAGGGTTTTGGCGGAGCTAGCTGTGCCAGGTCGGCTCGGAAGCGTAAGCGTCTTTGCAGAGGCAGCTGTGCCAGGTCGACTCGGCATCGCCGGTCGTTCCTGTCGTACAACTGTCTTCTCAACCTCCTTCGTCGTCGTCGCCGCCGCCGCTGTCGCTGTCGGTGCTGCATTTTCCTTCTCTTCGTCATTCGACTTGCCCACCACCCGCGGCTCCTTCTCCTTCTCCTCCTTCTCCTTCTTCTCACGTTCTTTCTGTTCTCGCCGCCGCTTCACCCAACCCATACCACTCCCGTCATCATCATCTTCAGTGGGACGCCCAGGCTCATCAGCCGCAACAGTTGCGGTGACTGATTGACCATGCAAGCGTTCCCATCGGCCATGAGCGCCCGCACTGGTCGCACCCTTGACGCTTCCCATGCCACCATATCCCCACTCTACGAATTCTGGCTCCTCATCCCGAGCGTTTGCAAACGGATTCGCATTGAGAGGCCTCTTTACACCATAGACTCTGCCGTTGAGCATGCGTGTCCCTTTTCTATTCGGGCCAAGGCCCGTAGGACGCACATTCTTGGAAGCATTAAATTTAGATTTAGATTTAGATTGATATGACTGGGTGGATTGGGTGGAGGAGACACGGGCGAGAGGGGAACCCCAGTTTGGTTCCCTGTGGGAGTGGGATGAACCAGCTGAGGACCAGCGGGCAAGGGACCAACCTGAAGTTGAACCCTCGTTATCACTGGTATCGCGAGAAGAGGTAGTGCGGAAGAGGTTGATAGTGCCTAGAGTAAGGATTTCCTCCGCGGAGAAATTGCGGCGGGAGAAGGAGGATGCAGTGGGGGTCTGGGTACGGTCGATGGATGCAACGGGTGTCAGGGTGTTTGATGAAGATGAAGATGAAGACGCAGAATTGCGTTTCAGACTCCGAAGGAAGGAGAAACGATTCTTGGATGACGATGAAGTCTGTGCCGAGACGGCAGACAGTTTGTTGGAAACTGCAATGAGCGGAGAGGGCGGGCCGAAGATGGGAGAGGCGGGCACGGAGCTCATGTTGTCATACTCGCTGGGAGTTGTTGTTGTGATGGACACTGGGGTGGCAGTGCCTGGTGTTGATGAGGCAGAAGAGGAAGAGGCCTCGAGGCAGTCCGAGTTGCGTTTTGAATCTGAGGAGGAAGAGCTCAGGCTTGCGCACTCGAAGACTGCAAAATAATCATGGCGAGGGTCGAGAGTAGGGGACGGAGTTGGGGGTGCAGGGAACTGTGTGGCAAATGGCTGTTGGGGAAAAGGGAGTTCATTGCCGTCGTCTGTGATGAGGACAGATCTGCGTGGGTCTGGGAGGGGAGCGAAGCGGATGCGACGGGAGCAGGGAGAGCGTGAGCCCCCCATTGTGATTGGGCGGGAGTCAGTGAAGACGGGATGTTCACAATGGTGCTGGTGTGAGAGAAGGATTCCCTGGCGAGGAGAATGGCGTCTGCCTGATGGAAAGAAAAAAGGATGTTGTGGAGAGACTGCAGTGGCCATTGGGGGAGGATGGGTGAAATTGGGAGAAGGGGTAGAAACTCGAGTCGTGTTTAAACACCAACAACAAATCACTTCCAAGATCCATCACCCGATCAACTACCGGAGCACCAGATCCAAAGATCTACTAACTCCCCGGGGTCCCTCCACACGTGTCTTATCTCTCGCCTCTTTCCGAAAGACCCCCTTCCCTCTGCCTACAAGCTCCGGACAATTCTTTCCTCCTTCCTCTCATGCACTGCCCGCCCCTACCGCCCTACCCTCTTGGCGAGCACTTGGCACATATACCTCCCGCCATCCACCCCAGACGATGCTCTCTACTCGCCGCTGACGTCCAGCGCTCTCTGCTTGCTGTAAATAAACCACTCATCCTGATAATCAACTATTTTTTCACTCCGAAACTCGGTCTCTCTCACACTGGGGACCTTTGATTGCACCCAGCGTCGGGAGTCGGCGGTGCATATGTAAGCAACATATCAAACCAAGGACAGATAGATAGATAGCCTTTGCATACTGTACTGGTACTGTACCTCCGTTGCACCCATTTCGGTGTGTATATACGGAGCATATTTCTCAGCAACTGCGCTCACCCTGACTTTCTGTTCATATAATATTAATTTCATTTATACCTTCATCTGATACACTCTCTCCCGGCTCGAGTGATTGCGTGTCCACAAGGCAACCCACCCTCCGCACTGCCACTCAACTGACTCACACAGTTCCTGCGTGCTCAGCGCGCAGCAATCCGCGAGCTGCGTGATTGAAAACGGAGTCATGTCTCTCTGACTGACTCTCAAACGTGTGTATGTGTGTTGTATGTGTGACCAAAAATGTCATTCTTACTCATCCATCATCTCCCATCCTCCTCCTCTCCAACTACATCCCACATCTCCATCTGCTCTCTTCTAGACCGTACGCGTCATCGATCCTCGATCCATCAAGGACCCTGAGGAAGACAGAGACCCCGTCCCAAGTCTGACTCTTCGACAATTGAACGCACTGCTATGTGTAGCGAGTAATCCAAGCCACATCATAATACACCTGAGCAATGACGCAAACATCATACTATCATACTATCACTCTCTCTCTCGCTTCCAACAAGTCCGTTCACCATTCCACTCCTACCACTCCTTCGGAAAATCTTCGATGTTCCCATGGTCTCCTAGTCAATCGCTAAACGATGTTCATTCAGCCGTCCAGGACCCCATTTCTTCCCTACATGTCCATTATCGCTAACCCTAGTCATATATACATAGCACTGGCTTAGCCTACCACTATCAAATGAGACAACTCCAACATTCTGGAAAACTCGACACCACTTACTACTTCAAGCGGGTTCCTCGTTATCGAACCCTTATCACTTCACCTCGAGTACCCCTCTTCGTGCTAGGGCCAATTTGCTAAGCATATCTCTTGGTAGCCAAGACCATTTTTCCAAACTATCCGTCAGAACAGCGCTCAGCGTTTAAATGGGGAGATTTACGTCGCCTACTTTGAATTGTTGGCACATGTACCTGGCTCATGCGCTATTTAATGCCATTAAATTCTCTCGCCCTGCATCCTTCAATATTGATCGCCGGCGTTTATCAAACAAACTTCCGTATCATATGCAAAACCAAGCACAGTTGGGGGAGACGGAGAGCTATTGGTAAAGGTATTTGGCCGAGAGCCAAACACCTCAACTCGGCGAATGCTGTGGAATGTGTTCATGTCAGGTGCTTGTCCCATACGCAAATAGGCTAATGATCGACCCACTTCTCTCCCTTCGCCCCCCCCCCCTCCTCCTCCTCTTTACTCCCCTCTCTCCCCCATATGTGACCTTCTCTTCGTAAACATAAAAATATAGCTCTCACTGAGCCACATCGTTACGGCCTTTGTGATCCACCTCCACCCCCCCAACAGAGTCTGGATCACCCCCAGAACCAATGCGTCATAGCAGCACAATGACGATGCTGTGCAACAAGCCCATCGCTAAAGCCGATTGACTCTTGACACTGTAATATGCAGTGATATCACGAGACCTTAATATATCACAATAATATATATCATCTACAATTTCATAAGTTCCATTCTACGCACTGGTGTCATCATGGAAGGTCACGACACATCTACACCGCGCAAATAAGAATGTAACGCCTCAAAGACAAGGAAGGAAGCCAGGAAGGTATTTGAGGGGGGGGGCCGTCACGAAATTCCGGACCTTTATTATGTTTCAGAGCGTCGACTGAGGAGTTGCCAAGGCAGGCGAGTACAGCATTAGGTCCTAGAAACAGAAACCATTGATATCATTCAGAGACACATAATAATCATCTAGGGAAGGGAGAACCCCGGAGATTTAGGGGGGTAATGTATTGACTATTGTATCGAGTCTATTCTATTATCTCGACTCTAAAACCCTCAAAATACCCATTGTCTTTTCTCCATTTCAGGGTTCTCACCCCCAATATTCAAAAGGCACAAACAGCGAGAGCGCCCCGAAGCGCAACCTCAGTCCGGGAGAGGTCTTGATGTAGTTTCTTCTCACATTGACTCTAATTTCGGGGGGATGTTATGCAGGGACCCTTTCCTGAGAACAAATCAATCACCTCTCTTCTCATCATTCAAGTCTCTCCAAAAGAATTGACAGCAATGGTTCCATTGGGCTTCGATGAAGGGTGACCTCCGTCTTCGAGCTGTTAAAACTGTGTGCATAACAGCATGCACACCATTCGGGGGGAAACTGCCACATACGATTAGGGGCTGTCTCTAATTACAGATACACTGACAGGTGCGCTTTACTTCCAGGTAAGTATGCGGCCCCGAGAGAGATCATTAGCGTCCTCGATGAATGTCAATCGAACTCACTAGGTATGACTCAGGGGGAAGGGGGACGAAGACGTACTAAACTACTTGGCAAAAGATCCGCCACACCTCTTAAGCCCAATGACGCGGGATACTCACCTGATCTAGATATCAGTCTTACAAACTCTCGAAGCGCGCGTGTGTATGACTTGTTGTTGGATGGGTGTCGTGTCTAATGACCATTCTATCTTGTGCGATACCTCTCGCGTGCATGCTGAGTAAGATAAAATAAAAATAACCCGAATGTTTGTACCACACTTTGGAAAGGTAGGTCAAATCTCACGACTCGACAATTTGCGCTCTCATCTGCGATAAACCAGATTAGTGGTCTCACGGTGTTTGTAACCGGTCGAATGGATTTGTTCCTCACACAAGTATAGATTGGTGGGTACCGTTCGCATAGGGATTGCCGGAGAGGAGAGCGGGGGGGTAAAGGTGTTCGAAGCAATCATAGCCTTAGTGTGGTGACCGTGACGATGGGAGACGGGAGATCTCCCCTCTTCTCCCTCTCTAAACTCGGATTTAGCTCTCTTAAAATTTTTGAATGGTCTAGCCTAGGTTATCCCCGATTCCCCGTACACACGGCCATTTACGGAGGAAAAGTGAACAGAACCCGACGGGGGTGGGATTTCGTGTTGCACATGCCATTGCACCCTTACGGACCCTGCGCCTTTCCTCGATTACATGCCGAAGGGACCGCAGAGGCAGTTGATGGCCTCTCTGCGGTGTATGTGGGGTCATAAAAAGTGCACACTGGTACTCACGGTTCTACACTCTTGCTGCTTCGATTTTTTCTGTTCGGAATTGCTTTTTGGCGTCGGTGTGTGGGGCTTCTATCACAAAGTCATTAGGCGCGAGCGCCGCTGATTATCCCGTTGAAAAATCTCACTAATCAAGGGAAACGTTCGGAGTGTCAGTCATTCATGACTTGCAGCTGCTTGGTCATACAGGAGTTTACTGCGCGTATACCGCCTGGATATCACCCACCCACACAGCAACACCCTGCACAACACTCTCGTACCGATCAGGAGAGGTGTCCTGCAGATGTTAAAATTTTCCCGCGATATTTTTAGGAACCCACGGCCAACTGCCGCGCGTCGGGGGCAGATTGAATCTTCTCAGCGTTTCATTCGCATCTGTGAACACCGACATCGAAATCACGAAGGGGAAGGGGGGGGAAGACTCTGCATACCAGCACATAATATCACATCAGTCATACCCATATATCAACTTCTTCTCGGTCTAAACATCAAAAAGAGGACGTCCCCCCATCTCCTATCTAGGCCGTGAGGCACTCACTCAAGCTCAAGCCTCCACCATACCCATACGAGATTCCTTTCTTGGCGCTTCACTTGGCTTGAAACTCCTATAATATCGGTACTTTACCCTTCTCCGCCTTCGCGCAAGGGAACATCATCAATTGCCCTCCCCCGGCGAACACTGTATCATGACTAACTTCGAAAGATACACGATTGCCGACTATCAAACTAACTCGAATCAGGTTGTACAGGCCGCACGCCCCCCGCGTCTTTTTTTTTTTGCCCTAGGGCAAGAGCCGACGGCCATCTATTCTCTCTCTCTCTCTCGAGAAGTCGTAACCTTTCATTAAACACACTATCCCCATTCTCGCCATTCTCCATTATCCCGATTTCATGGAATCCGAGTCAAACTCCGGCCCACGCAGCACACAAAGGATGCGATGCGCTGGAAATACTTGAAAAAAAGGGGGGGCAAGGGTCCACAAACCCACAATAGCGGGAAAAGCAGTCGTATTTCCTAATTATGTCGTTTGTGTGTTGTTCTGATGTTGGTTAACATCATGATCTCCTTTCATTCCATAAATGCCAACTCGAAGTCGAAGGAGGGGGGGGGTATTGATATTTGATGGGTGGGTGGGCGTGGAGCTACATCTATCGACATCCTAAAATGGTCCTCCGACTCGTACCGCACAACGGGCCTTGAAATGGGTGTATTTTTATATCTGCCACGGTTACAGGTCGCTGTTGAAGTGATCTTTTTTTTTATATATATACATCCGGAGTGTCAGAGGGGCATGTTCCCCCTGAGCCTATCTGGATAACGATACCTTGGGGATTTTCCCTTGCTTCAGGATGTTTTGCAAGTGTCTCAAAGCAATGAATGCACAAAGAGACCCTAGGCCGAAGCCTTGTTTTTTCGGGTTTCCCGGTACCATTATGCGGTTTTTTTTTTTCTCTTCTGGGGTTCGAAACGTGCTTGCTTGTGCAAGCAAGTAACGAACGTGTGATTAATAAGAATGAGTGGAGTGATGACTTGACGACACACACAGGTTTGTGATCTTCACGTCTTAGCTGTCAAAAGTTTTATAAAAAAATAATTTCCCGGCACACATACCCCACGGAAATAAGCATACGTCGGTGGCAACCCGACTAATTCGCTACGGCAGAGCGGGATAAAGATCGCAACGCCCAAACAAATTTAGACGCTGACGGAGAATGTCTAATTCACAAGACGGGAAAAGAGTAGAGTGTGATTCTCAAGGAGGGAGAGTAATGATAACAACTTCACCATTCCTGAACTACCGATGATCATCTAGTCATTAGAAGCAACAACCAACCCCCCCCCCCCNNNNTTCCCCGAGTCCCTTGAATCATACTCATGATACATCATGATTTCATCCATGGCTATTGTCCAGCCGTTCAGGATTCACTCCCACTAGTGACGCGGCTAACAAGAAGAGAAGTATTCAGGATACAATCTCCTACATGGAAGGGATGGTCATCTCCGCTCAGGGAAGACCTTACAACATTCCGATCGCGCAGTGATCCCCCAAAAATCCCATTCCACACACGCCATCATATCATCATCATACACGCATATCACAAGCACACACGCCCAATTATGTCGCCTAGTTCCAAAGGGAGACTGATTAAGACTGGTAGAACGGGAAGACTTCGATTTAGTCCCTGAAGGTCCCTTAGCACCTAATGACAGCTCTCTCTTGACCCATTTTCCCGTGGATGAAGATCGCCCGGCCGGGTAAACACGAATGGAAAGAAGAATGTGATTTCTTTTCCTTCCTGTCCATTTAGCCGGTCTCGATGTGTCAAACACGTTAACATTAGATATTGGGCTTGACTGTCGCTGCCGCGATGGTTTCTTTGCGTGGGAGATTTTGGTCGGAATTCTTTTTGCCCCCCTTACGCAGGCAGAGCGGGTTTATTTATACGTTTATGGGATTTATACCCTGTGCCAGAGCCCAAGGAGAGGTTGGTCAGCTAGAGTGGTAGGTGTGTGTGTGTGGGGGGTTGGTATAGATGGTAAGTAACTTACTGATTTAGTCTCTGTGTACATGTATAGTTTCTTCTATCGCTGTTCGCCTAGGCCAACTCCGAAACACTCGACCTATAACCTTTGGTGGGAACCACCAAAAACAAACAAATCGATCGAAATCGATTTGTACACACATACGCAGATAACGGATGAATCGAGAATCAGATAAGGTCAGTTATTCCAATCAGGTTCGTGCGACGTAAGAGGCTTAAGAGGCTGACACACAACCGGAAGATAGAGGCTTGGGAAATCGAGTCGTCATTTGTGGAGAATTTTCGAAGCGGGTCTGTCTTCTCCCAGGTGTCAGTCGGTCATCGCTGCATCAGACTGTTCGTGTTTGACGGCAACGGAATACTACATATTTCATGCGGTCCCGCTGGAAATTGCGGGTCATTCCCTCCCCCCCTCACACTTCAGGCAAGGGGAATACCACGAGGGACGATGGATAGGATGGCGGGAACCGAACGCCGGCGGGATTCGATATTCTCCGACGCAAATCGAAGATATGTTGATCTGCGTGTCAGCGCGTTGACAACGTATAGAAGGCTTATAGTAAATTGCCTTATTATCTGGTGGGGGTGCGTACGATATGCACGCGTGGATCAAGTAGATATGATCCACTCAATATTGTATACTCTGGGGGTCATGACCATGAACTAGTCCAGTGGGGTTATGAATTTTTAAAAGTTCTTGTTAACAGGGCAGGCGGTTGTCCGGAGGGATCCGCCAGATAAGCCTCAATACAAAAATACGATTCGTCAGCGCAAGGATTAGCTTATCGATATGAGGGAAGAGGTCATCATCGATGGGGGAAGTCTCACCGGACATATGTTCAACTCGAGCGCTTGGCCTTTTAGAAAACGAGTGCCTTGACGCAAAAGGGGATGACTGCCCTCACGGAGATCCACGTGCGTGCGCGTGCATATCATAAGCAATCCTCGCATGAAAAAAAAAAGCTTCAGTGTGGATAAATCCGATGAGGCGTGACGCAAAGATTGTCAGGTTGCAATGATGTTGAGAAACCGACAAGGACCCCCCCTCAAGGTTTGCTTGCGACAATCAGTCATAGTTTCAGGGTTCCTGAACACAAAAACTTACGCGCAAAAGGCCGAAAGAAAACATTGTCCCCATACAGCAATTCTGAATACAGGACCCAGATCACCTCAAATTCCAAAATTTTTCATACGCTCGGAGTGTGCCATGGTCATGGTTCTTGTCTCTTCTCTCACTTCTCTCACTTGTGCTGTTCGGTTGTCGGTCTATAAAGTCAAGGTTTCCACCCCACCAGCTCCAAATGCTGTTTTTGTTTCCGATAAACCTCCACTTCACTTCAGGAACCGACGAACTCGGTGATTCTCAAGCATGGGGTCGAACTCGCCTAAGAGGTGAGTGACGCGCGCGCTGGTGCATCGGTTGTTCCCAGATGGTTCCATTGAATGCCGAAGAAAGATGGGGGAATCAACCTCGATGAGACCTGGAAGGGTCATTTGAATGGGCTCTTCAGGGAGGTTGGCAACGAGGGAAGGGTAAATCTTACCCAAATTCGAATCTGGACATATGCCTGACGGGAAAATCAGTGAGATTCTATTTTTTGACGCGCTTGGGGTTTTTTTTTTGTGCAATTACCACATCTTGAGGAAAGATTCGAGTGGGCCCGCTGGCCCGAGTGATTATTCATCTTGTTGCTGCCCAAGTCATTCGACGAGGTCTGGAACAAAAAACGCTCAGGGGGATGATTTACTTCATTATCCAGAATGACTTATAATCGGTCCAAAGCCGGAGTTAATTCGAAAAACATCCGAAGAAATCCAAAAGAAGGCCGGAGATTGGGACCGAGTTGTGCTTTGCAAGAACATTGAAGGTGGATGGCTGGGTTTCATGCACTTTGTGGGGTGGCGACACGACCAACTCATTCGGATATTCATAGCACATCTAGAAGTCGGGCCGCTGGAGTTAGGAGATCGCTAGACAACAAAATTAGCCCTACGAGCCGTCCTTCCTGCACATAATAATAATAAGATTCAAGTGAAGTCGCGGCGTATCAGTGGGCAGCTCGAGAGACAGAGAAGATGAACTAAATAAACGATTGAACCAAAAGTTTCCGTAATCATCATCGACGAGCGCTTCACATCGTTCAGCAGCTCAGTTCTAGCCTTCCGCTACCGTTTTCCTGCTTCTTTAGATACCCTCTAAAGCCCTAAATACGGATGTGCTGCGCTGGTTATCTTTCTTAGGTCGGGTATTTTTATCCAGGAAGGTCTGCCAAATTTAACTCGATTCCTCCATTCCTTCCCATTCAAACTTCGTTTCTCGGACACGAATTCTCTGAATCATGATGGGTACAGCGATAACAAGTGGCTACTCATCCCCCTAGGGAGCGTCGTATCAGACTTGTTTCCACTGTATGAAACCATAATGAAAGCAAGGCTCAACAAGTTTCGATCAATGACGGGAGAACGGCGGTTGCGTTTCATATGAACGCTCTACGTATACTTCTCCATACGATAGATAGACTGGTCTTATTTTTAACACCATAAAATCATTGTTAATAATAGATGCGACGACGTCTTGAGGATTTCATTTCCTTAGCGTACTTTTTCGCCACTTACGGGGGACGCTATACCCCGAACACTCCGTAATCCTCAGCATCTGCTCGGATTCCCTCACGCTTCTAGACCCATGGAACCCATGCTTATGACCCCCGGTTAGTCCCACTGCTGACCAACTGTATATATCCTTCGGGTCCAACCTTCCGACCAGATGCCCTTCGAGACTCTTGCGTGTTGGCTGATTAAGGGATCTGACTCTGTATGATCACCTCCTGCTGTACTATGCTTATCGGTCTCTGCAATACGTACATTGGCCGTTAGCTTTTAATGACATCACTTATAGCCTTGCTACTCGTTTCGCGAAAAAGTGCGCAGGTGGCTAGCGCTTACTCATCCGTGACGGGGCAGTTGAATAGTCTTTAGTCTAACCAGGCCTAAGGGTCGGTAGATTGAACATGATGTGATAACGGAAGTACCGGTCAGTCGGATCCCTCACTGGCCGAGATAGGTTAAGGACGAAGAAGGTGGGCAAAGTAAATGTCCCTATTGCCATTGTCCTAAGGGCACTTAACCAATCCCTGCACTCTAGGCTCCTGGGGGGGGGCGTTTGGTCCTTCCTAGGGCCCCATGCTTGCGCAATCCTCTCGAAATGATCGCTTTTGTGCAAGTCTGCTGAAACAATTGTATGGTATTCACCTCGAGTCGCTTGAAGAAGCCTATGGGTACATTTTTAGGTCCAGTGTGGCAACGTGAATCGCGTTGCCTTCGGCCGTGCGCTGATCTTTCATATGTATTTTCGAACTTGGAAAGTGTTGGATAGGAGGTTCACGCCACAAAGTAACGCCTAGAGCGGACTGACCACTCGGTCTAGAGCAGTATGCCGGGCGTCGAGTCCCGATATGTGGGTATCACTTCCCATACTCACATAAAGCAAAGCAAATGCTTCTTATTTGTAAGAGCCTACTTCTAAGTATACACCATCGAGTGGGGTGTCCCACCCATCGGCTTGAAGGAAGGTTACAATCCTGTTTCGCGGGACCAGCAACATACTTGTGTTTGATCTAATCTACGCGCTAGCCGAGTATTCCCCATGTCCTGCTGTCGTGACTACTGAATATGTATTTGATTTTGAGGATTTTGCCAACCAGTCAAC
>QFDT01000233.1:8226-32201 GCA_003315915.1 Macrolepiota dolichaula | reverse complement strand
GGTATCATAGCAATACCATTCATAATGGTGGGCACACTCACGCGTTGGAATAAGGGTCCCATGAAGTACCCATTAAGCTCGAACACGTTCGACTGGGTATAGTTGTATCTTGTGAGTTGACGAGGCATGAGGACGGCGGTGTCTGAGATGTTGAGGCCTTTGAATACGGATTTATCGCCATAGGTCGAGTTGGTCCATGCCGTACACGCAGACAGGGTATCGTTGGAGTTCAAGACAAAGGGTTCGACCGCGTCGCAGCGGAAATATTTGACGCTGGAAGGGTCTGTTCCATTGATCATGTTTTCGCGCAATGCTTCAAGAGCGCGGCTGTCGCCTCTTGCGGACGCGGGGACATCCAAGAAGTTTGGTCCTTGAGTAGTACACGCATAAAGACCGATGAGGCCAACGTCTGTGAGTTTTACAAAGAGGGAAAAGGAAAGGAGGAGGAGGACAGCGAGTGCTAACTTGGAAGTACTGGTGGGGTCATTGGTCTTTCCGCGTTTGAACAACCATCGGAGCGATGCAGAGGTTGCGGTTTCACGGCCTGCGATGCGACTAAGGACATCATGAGTGGCAACTGATGCGATGCGAGGAGCGTTTCCGAGGACGAGGAGACTGATGAGGAAGAGGCCGCCAAAGGAAAGAATTTGTATGGCGACACGTAGTATGAAGGTGACTTGACCAGTGGTCAAGATTGAGGAGACGAGCATGGTCGGGTAATGACTGGATGACGCCTACGTGGGGCTTTAAGAAAAGTGGAAATTACCCTGATGAACCCGGAGGTCGTATTTTGGAAGTTTTATCAGTCTTCGTCCAGCTTGGCAAGAAAGATGATCGTCCTTTCATCCCTGCACGATACACAACCGTGCCGGTGCGCATCAGTTCAATCATCATTTCCCGATACTCAGTGCGGCTGCCTTCTTCCAGGTGGAAGCCACAATGTTAGTTGAAATCAGGCAGTTATTTATGTCATTAACTGGCGTCGAAAAATTATATCTGACCGTTCAACAATACCGGGGCACATATTTTACTCTCGATACATATGTTTTACCCCTCAACTATTCAGTTAGCTCCGGTATTTCTTCGACTGATTCCTAACAGTGAGACACTCTCCAGCACGCGTCTGCCAAGCTGTCATTTTGATGTATTCCTGATAGAGATCTGTGGAGCTCGACCGGGGCTGTGAAGAAGGGGAAGTGAATTTACCCACCCTACGACCGGGGTTGTGGTATTGAGTCCAATCATGGTCCAACGCTGCACCTTTGAAAGATTATCCTCCCCAGATGCCAAGTACAACTATCAGAGACCGGAGCCAGTGAGTACAAAAACTTGGTCCTATCTTCTCCAATATGCCTGCGCGGCAAAAAAAAACTTCAATCTCGACCAATCGTACAGAGATTTCCTGCTCTGGGACGGGGTGCACTAGGCAATCAGGAAGGTTTGGTCCGTTTATACAAATAAACAAGTCAGAGGGAGTACGTCCGGCAGAGGGCAGTATCACAAGATGCAGAGATTTCATTCGTGAACCGCAGTGCCGAGCAGTGCTCGAGCAGATTTCGTACGCAAGCGTAATGCCAAGAGATCATGATTTTCGTTGCACCAGGCACAACGCCACTGGTGGCAAACACGGTTTTCATACGGTCATGTCAGCCGCAATTATCATGCTGGGGATGTGGTACAAGCTTTAAACAGCTTTAAACCCAGGACATAATCATGATGATATTTTTATTATATATTTGAAGAAGGACTAATATCAAACAAAAACAGATAACCGAGTGAGCCCGGTGTACCTGAAGAACTTATAAGTATCAAATATGACCCTGTTTGACCTTGGCGTTCAGGTTCCTAAGATACAAGAAATAAGGATGTGCACACAGCTTGCGGTGGAGCCTCCTCACCAGAATTGCAGTCCACAACCTCCATGCATCAAAATGCGGGAGATAGCGGCAAATTCTGGATTTCTTTTTCCTGCGTGACAATAGGATAATCACTGGGTTATTGAGTATGACAGACTTGTATCTATCATTTACAAAGTGGTTGCCCTGCTCTTTTAAAGTGTGTGAGCAAGTGGTAAAAAGGGTCAAAGGCATGAGTGAGAACAAATGAGATCATGATCATGAGACTGGCTTAAGTCATAGTTTTTAACAGGGACAAATAATTATTTGACTTTTAAAGATCATAGATCTTTACTATCATCCAATAAACTTCAAGCTGAGGGAGCTGACATGGGGATGAGGCAATTACTAAGCCCTCACGAGTTACCCCACCTATTCTGAGACAAGGTATCCTACACCTTTTTGTTATATTCCCTTGGGGCAATCGTGTACAATAATATCCATTCATCCCTATCAGCACCCCGCTTGTCATGGACCCGCTACTCCTCTATCTGCAATCCCTACATTGTTTACTCAGCTATGACATCAGTACTTACTCAGCCGCTACTACAGACTCTCCAATAGGAATACACCAATAGTATATAGATATCTAGATACTCTGCTGTATTCCTTACACTTTACCAACTAGTTGATTCCCCTTCTCTACTCTCTCATCGCCCTCAAGTCTTCATCACTTGTTGCAACCTGAGTTGATCACTTAGGAAGGTTGTAACATTTGGTAAAGCATCTACAACTCACCTTGCAGAAGAAGGCCATTGTGTATAAGCCTTAGTGGACCTGCTTCTAGAGACAGGACCAGAGAACCAACACCAGCACTAGCAGAGGAAACCACCTCTGAAGAAAAAACTACATCTGAGGAAGAGTCCACCAAAAAAGAACTCTTAGACAAAGAGACACACAGCAGCAAAAGCATCAGGGAACCACCAGACACAGAAAGTGACTACACAGACAGTGACACAGAAGAAATGTCTGACCAGGAAATAGCACCAACAGCGCCTGCAGTAGGACACGGAAAATTGCTCATACCAGAGCCAGGGTTCTTTGATGGAACCAGAAGTAAATTCAAAGACTGGTGGAGAGCCACCTTGCTATTTTTGAAGTTCAACAGAATTGAAGGGGCCAACGACAAGGCCACAGCAGTACTTGCATGCCTTAGAGGAGGAACAGCAGGACAATTCACCTCAATGAAACTTGCACAGTTGGGAGGTGAGGACAACACAGTCAATTGGAACAAGTTCACAAAAGCAATGGTGTCCACATTCGGAGATCACATGGAGCAACCAGAAGCAGAATGGAAGATCAAAATGTTCAAGCAAAGAAACAAGAACACTGCCAACTACCTTGTAGAGTTCAGGGTACTCAAGATCAAAGCCCGCACAGACAACGCACACACACTTTTCCTTCTCAAAAGGAACATATGCCTGGACATAATCAAGACTATATTGGGATATCTGGTAGAAGGGATGCCCCACACCTATGACAAATGGGTCAAAGCAATATTATTAGTTGGGAAAGGATACGAGTCAACAGAGTCTAGAGACAGACACACCACAACCAGCGTCACATATGGAGGAATGGGACAACCCATGGAGATAGGACAACAGGAGTCCAGAGGACTCAAATGCTACAACTGCGGCATTAATGGACACATTGCAAAGGAATGTAGAAAGCTGAAGAAAAAGAGAGGAGGATGCTTCAATTGTGGCAAGGATGGCCATATTGCCAGAAACTGCAGAGCACCCAAGAGATCCCAGAACAGGGGAATAGAAAACAACAGAGAGGAAGGAACCAAACAGGGTTTTGTTGAAGGGTCCAATTGAGTGCAAAATTAAGACCCCATGTATCTAACTTTTCTTCTAAATCATACGTCATTCCACAAAGAAGAAAGGGAGCACAAGAGCTTTTGATAAAGCCAACTATCTCAACCAAGACAGGAACAAAGAAGGTAGAAGCAATCATTGACACAGGATGCACAGACACATGCACTGGCAGACAAACAGCAAAGGAACTACAACTACCCACAGCACCACTGGAAAACCCAAGGATGGTATATAACACAGATGGAACAACCCAAAACCTGGTCACGGAGAAGGCCATATTTGAGATGGTGATTGGAAACCACACAGAATACATGGAGGCACAAATATCAGACTTACAATCAGCAGAGCTATTTTTGGGTCATGATTGGATCATGGTGCACAACCTGGAAATAGATTGGAAGGCCAGACGGATCAATTTTACAAGATGCCCGGAAGGATGCAGGATACAACATGGAGATTGGGAGACCCACAATTGAACAACAGAAATGGAAGAAGTCAAACAATATCAAAAAAACCACAGATCCCACAAAAGCCAAAGACCTACCACAATACCTGCAACAGTTCACTCACCTGTTCAACAAGAAGAACTTTGACAAACTACTGTCACCAAGTGAATGGGACCACAAGATCAACCTAATGGAAACAGCACCCAAAGACATGAATGCCAAGGTGTACCCCATGACGGTCAAGGAAAAGGAGGAACTCTGAGAGTTTGTAAAAGAAAACCTTGCATCAGGATGCATCAGACCATCCAAATCCCCCTACGCTGCACCATGCTTCTTCATACCCAAGAAAGATGGTAGCAAGAGACTGTGCCAAGACTACAGGAAGCTAAACCAACACATAATCAAGGACAAGACACCACTACCCCTGATAGAGGAAGTCATTGACAAATTAAAGGATGTGAAGTACTTCAACAAGCTGGACATTATATGGGGATACAATAACATCAGGATAAAGGAGGGACATAAGTGAAAAGCAGCATTTGTCACAAACTGTTATGGTTCAGCGGGCTCCTAGACCTAAGTTAGGAGACGCCTAGCTAATTAAGGACCAAAATCCTTAACCAGCCTGCTAATAGGTGAATTGGCAAAGTGACGATACCAAAGTATAGCCAGCAACCAATAGTATTGAAGCGTCGCAGCTATGGGTTCTTAACTTCAGAGGATTAGAAGTTAAGATCAACCAATCTTGGATTAGACGGGTAACAGTTAAGTTACAACAGAAGAGAATCAAAAACTTGAAGTTTTGTCTACGCCTATTTATGCAGGTCCAAGGTCATTGTGTACTACTGTATCTACAAGTCATAAATGTCTGTCCGAGTCATCAATCGAGAGAGAGAGAAACTACTAGTACACTACAGAGCGTCCAATGAATCAGTCTGTATCTAGATCGTAGTCCATGATCTACTATAACATTCTATCTACTCTGAGTCATCATTCTCCAAGACAGTAGAACATTCGGATGAGGTGGGAAAGCCTGTGGAGGACTCCTGAGGCATAGGCGCTGTGGAGGAGGACAAGGAAACCAAGGAGGATGAGGATGAGAACAAGAGATCGTATGGGATGATTTCTGAGGACATCTCCTGGTAATAGGAGGCAATAGCACAGAGTGGTACATCTTCTGAGGAGTCAGAAGAAGCATTGGACACATCATCAAACAGCCAAGGCTGCGACGGATAGTGATGGCTGTATTCTCCTGACTCGATGAGCGCAGCAAGAACTCCAGGAAGTTCCTGCTCGTCATAGAACATGTAAGGATGTTGCCAGGTTGTACAATTATCCGTGACCGGATAGGGGCGCCATCCATTCTCAATGGCTGCCATCCAGCACATTGGATACGTGCTAAGGACTTTGCCGTCTCCAATTATGTGGTGGTAGGGAGCCACATGCATAGCTCGTTGTAGAACTGCATTAAGCTCATCACAATTGTAGACAGGGGGGAGAGGTGTGAGCCTGTAATTGGAGGTGTGCCCAGAGATGACTCTGAGAAGGTTCTGGCCCTCAGGAACTAGGACGTGAGTCCCTGGGTCCATAACACAAACAAAGGGTTATTTGAACCAACAGTTATGTTCTTTGGAATGTGCAACTCCCCAGGGATGTTTCAGAGGATGATGAACTGCATCTTCTGACAATTGCTACAGGAAGGCATCCTAATCAACTACATGGACAACTTTGTGATACCAGGCAAAACAAAGGAAGAACTAGCAGAGTGAACATGCAGATTCCTGGAAATGGTGGAGAAACACAATCTGTACTTCAAGAGAACAAAGTGTATGTTCAATGCAACGGAAATACCAATCCTAGGTGCCATTGTGGAAGATGGCAAAGTGAAGATGGAGGGGGAGAAAATAGAAGCAGTACAAAACTGGCCAACCCCCACAAACATCAAAGGAGTAGAATCATTCCTAGGATTTGCAAACTTCTACCAAAGATTCATCAAAGGATTCAGTGCAATTGCAGCACCACTACACAAGGTCAAGAGCAATGCAGGATGGATGTGGGAGAAGGAATAACAACAAGTGTTCAAAGAGTTTAAGAAGAGGATAACAGAAGAACCAGTGCTAGCATTACCACAGGATAAAGGACAATTCAGAATGGAAGTAGACACATTGGGATATGCAGTGGGAGGAGTGCTCTCCCAACTCCAACATGACAAATGGCATCCAATAGCATTCATGTCAAGAACCATGAATCCAGCAGAAAAAAACTACAAGATCTATGACAAAGAATTACTCGCCATCATGGAGGGCCTCAAGAGATGGAGACAATACCTACTGGAGGCCAAAAAACCATTCAAAATCTGGACAGACCACAAGAACCTGAAGTGCTACAAGGAACCCCAAGAGCTCAATGGACAACAAGCCCAATGGTACCTCAGACTACAAGACTACGACTTCACGCTCAAGCACATCCCAGGAAAAACAAACACCAAAGTGGACATTCTATCCAGAAGACTACAAGGCGATGAAGAACCCAAACCAAAGGTCACAGTGCTAAAAGAGAGCATATTCATCAGAAGAACAGAGAATGAACATCTGACACCACCCATACAAATGCTCCGAACCAAGAACTACTGGATTACCCCAAAAGAAAAATGGAGCAAGGGAATAAGAAAAGGCCAACTCGATGGACAAGTATACAAATGGATAAAAGAAAAACCACTACGCACAGTTACAACGGATGGAATAACATACCAAGACAACTGCATATGCATACCCACAGATGCAAAACTTTGAGAAAAGATACTCACCAAACACCACAACCCACCCAATGCTGGGCACCCAGGCCAGAAAAGAATGCTGGACCTCCTCAAAAGGTCATACTATTGGACGGCAATGAAGAAAGACATACAGAAATTCATCAAAGGATGCGACAGCTGTTATGGTTCACCTAGAGGGCACCACGAGAATGGCCGCTAGGCTAGTCAACACTGAAGGATCACTTCAACAATCACCTTCAGCTGACAACACTTGGTTGTCCTGGAGTACTGAACAGAGACTGATATCTCCTGCTGTTGACAGACAGGAGAACGCTAAGCTCACTTGGAAGAATGCAACAATAAGTTGTATTCAAGGTAGAGAGAGAGAGGACAAGCATAGAAAGGAGGGAGGTAAACAAGAGGTTGAAGCTGAAGCTTCAACTACAGAATAGTCCATTATTTATACAGTTTGAGATACTTCTGCTTTTACTATTTTGTCCATTGCTAACTAAGATGAAACACTACTGACGGGATTGGAAGGGATGTTGGAATGAGATGGCGTTCCAGGAATGGAAGCTTGTTGTAAAATGGAAGACAATGGATCTACAGAATCCGTGCTGTCAGAGTTCTCTTGATCCAAAGGCAATGACAATGTGGAGAAGTAGCTGATAGAGAGATTGACAGGGGAGTTGGTCCAGCAGAGGTCGTAGGGTCAGCCCATCAGGTACGGGTGGGTGAAGAATGTATTTCCAATGATCTGCCTCCATCCGTAGTTGTCGGCTCCGGTGAGTGCAGGCCAAGCAATCGTAGTCTCATAGAGTCCATGCCAATAGATATGGATGAACGGTGAATTATCCCATACCTGGCGAAGGTGGTGGTTGAGGTACTGGGACTCGTACCGAGGAGGCGGAGGGATTCCATGTGGGGAGGTAGATCGGCCTGGTACTTCTTTGTAGTCCAGAATGTCAAGGAGTTCGAGGCGCCACTTGTATAACCAATGTAGGGGGTTCGTTGTCAAGACCATAACATTATCCCCTTTGTAAACTGCAAGTTCCAACTCACTATTATTTCTAATCTGATTGTCTGCTTCCAACATTGGAGAAGGGCTCGTTGTCTCCAACTTCGGAGAGAGGAGCTGCCAGGGAATTGGTGCGCTGGGGGCGGGAGCATGTAGAGGGCAGGCTGATGGAGATGGAGGCCTGTTCTCCTTGTCGGAGTCGTTGGACACATTTGAGGAGGGTGCTGACCGTTTGCTGGAGGTCCGTAAATGGGGAGGGTTCTTGCTGGAGTTCTGCGTGGCCTGGAGGGCGGTAATATTTGGGCGTAACGTGGACTCAATGTCTTGGATCGTAATGGGGAGAACGTGGCAGGGAGAAGCCAGCACTGTTCAGGACAATGTGGCGAGGTGGTTGGGAAAGTCTCATCTGTTGATCACAAGAGGGAGTGGGGTCTGATTGGTAATTCTGGTTATGACGTTGTTGTCTTTGTATGCTTTAAGGGCGATCATCCATTTGTTGATGGTCCATCTGGTTGCTTCAACAAGGCCAAGAGTAGTGGTTGGAAGGGGTCGTGAGTTGCCCAGGGCTAGGAGTTGGTGGAGGGCATTGGCTTTGGCAATGGGGAGGTACGCCACCATCATTCTGAATGAATCTAGGAATGGGATGTATGGTCAGATTTGGTTGACCATGCTGTGGAGGTCTGGAACATCCTTGAGGTGGGTTTTGGGGAAACATATGATTCTGTAGAGGGCGACCTCGGCGTGATGAGCAAGTGTCCATAGGACCTTGAGCTTTCTGTGAATTCCAGATTTGGTGGAGTTTGGATATTTCTGCAAGTACTTTTCCAGGGAGGTTATCAGGAATAAAGTCATTGATAAATCTGTCAATGTTGTGGTCCAGGTGGAGGAGAAGTCAGTGGCTAGTAATGCTGCTAGCAAGCAATACCCTGTATGAGTGGAGTATGGCAAGTATTTTGCTATTCCCTCATAGAGTGGGGTTCTGTTTGGGCGAATATTGTTGGATCCTTTCAAGAAGTTGGAGAAGGATACGGTTGTGTTTGGCTTCCAAACTAGGAGGGGGAGATAAGGGCTCATTGGATTGGAGGGCATTAATCTGGGAGGATGCTGTGGTGGCAGGGCTAGGACTGTTGCCTGAGGGTGGGGTGTTGGGGCTTGGGGTTGTCTGGTTTGACGGGTTCTGCAGACTTTGGGCATTGTTGGTAACTGTGACAGAGGTAGAGGGCGAGATAGAATATGAGGGAGATGTGGGGATGGAAGACATGCATGTGTCTAGAGGCAATGGCAATGTTTATATGCGTTGAGGGCCTTCTTTGTGTTCTTTAAGTTAGCAGCGGGCTCCCATGTGTTCTCGAAAGTTGGATAGCCTTTCCACTTGATTAGGAATTCAAGGCTGTTGTGGCATTTCCAATGTCAGATAATTGATTTGACTTCATATTCCTCTTCTTGGCAAATTAGGACTGGTGGAGGGGTAGTGTGTTGTGGTCCATAAATGGTGTTTTTGGTTGCTGGAGTGAGGAGGGATGCGTGGAATTTGTCATGGATCTTCCATGTCTTTGGAAGTCAGAGTTGATAGACCACAGGAGAAATTTTCTTGATAACAATGAAGGGTCCTTCTTGTTTTTGGGCCATTTTCTTGGACGGGTAGTTGATTGGTAGGTTCTGGTTCTCTAACCAAACCTTATCCCCTTTGTTGATCTGGGATAAGGATCTGTGGGCTGTGCGAGTCATTATGATTGCTTGCGCATGGTTATGGGCTTTCAGAGCCTTCATCCTTGTTTCGGTTAATTGTTTCATCCTATTTTCGACTGCTGGGGCATTGGTGGCATCAATAGTCAATGGGAATGTCTTGGGAGTGTGTCTGTAGAGAAGTTTGAATGGGGTTTCTTTTCTTCCAGAGTGTACTCGGTTGTTGTGGGTGAATTCAACCAATGGAAGGTTCTGGCTCCATTTATGAGGGTTGGATGAACAATAGATGGCAAGATAGGCTTCAACCTCCTGGTTGAATTGTTCTGTTGTGCTGTCTGTTTGAGGGTGATATGCAGTAGAAAATGCTGGCTCAATGTCAAGGAGCTTGTATAGTTCCTGCATAGACTTGGTGGTGAAACAAGGGTCTCTGTCTGAGATGACCTTATTGGAAATTCCATACTTTGAGAACAGCTTGTCCATCAGAATTGAGGCTATGTCTTTGGCTGTGGCAGTCTTCAAGCAAGACAATAGAATTATCCCCTTTGTAAGTCCATGGTCCACTATGGACAAAATAGAATCAAAGTTGTTGGACAGGGAGAGGTCAGTAATGAGGTCCATTGAGATCTGGGCAAAGGGTTGCATTGATTTCAGTCCAGGGATAGGTTGCAGGGGCAATTTAGTGGGGTGACGGTTAATCTTGAACTGTTGACATTTTGGGCATCCAGTGATGTAGTGCCGTACGTAATCTTTGATTCCTGGCCAATAGATGAACTGTTGGAGTTTGCGGAGAGTTTCAGCAATTCCAGGGTGGCCGGTGGTTGGAGCGTCATGTATCCGTTGCAGGAGGCAACATTTCAGGGGAGTAATGTTGGGAATCAGTACTCTCCCAGTGCTGTGGGGAATAGAATTGTCTGGGCTGTTGTCTAATTTTGGGTCAATCATTTTCCTATTGTTCTTGACATCATTGAGATCTTGCTGATTGGGAATGGAGATCTGCTCCACTAAATTGACTATTAGGGATTCATTGAAGACAGTTACGTTCTGATTGTCTTTTTTGTTGGGATGATGATCCAGTCATCAGGATAATGTGTCAGCAGGGCCATTCTTCTTTCCAGGGATGTGTTTGATCTTGAGATTTGGTTTGAAACATTCCATGTAAGCGGTCCATCTTGCTTGACAACAGTTCAGGCTCTGGGATTCCCTAAATCTTGAGAGGTTTTTGTGATTGGACTATACAATGAATTCATGCCTGGCTCCTTCAAGGTGGTTGTTATGACCTTCCTAAGTGATCAACTCAGGTTGCAACAAGTGATGAAGACTTGAGGGCGATGAGAGAGAAGAGAAGGGGAATCAACAAGTTGGTAAAGCATAAGGAATACAACAGAGTATCTAGGTGTATATATACTACTGGGGTATTCCTACTGGAGAGTCTCTAGTGGCGGCTGAGTAAGTATGATGTTGTAGCTGAGTAAACATTGGAGTAATCACAGTAAGAGAGATAGCAGAAAGATGACAGGTCCTTGACAAGCGGGGCGATGATAGGAATGGATGGATATTATAGTACACAATAGCCCCAAGGGAATATAACAGTGGTGTCTCCATTCCTTGAGAGCACGGATAATTGCTAGCCATTCTTGTTTGGAGCAATAATAGTTGCATTCAGTTTTGGAGAATGGTTTTGAATAGAATGTGATTGGGTGCTTAACACCATCTTCATCTCTTTGGGAGAGGACTGCTCCTGAGGCAAATAGGGATGCATTGGTTTTGATTTCAAAATGTTGGTCCAGGGTGGGGATAGCGAGGATGGGTTTTTCCATAAAGCAACGCTTGAGGTCTTCAAATGCATGCTGATGTTTGGCTTCCCAGTGAAACTTGACATTTTTAGACATTAAGGCATTAAGGGGGGCTGTGTGCTTGGCATAGTTCTTGATGAAGCAGCAGTAGAAAATGCAAAAGCTGATAAACTTCTGAACATCATGAGTCATGGTTGGAATGGGCCAGTTTTTGATTCCATCAAGTTTGGCATGGTCCATCTTGATTGAGGTTGGGGTAATAATAGCACCAAGGTATTTGAGGTGTTGCTTCTCAAATTTGCATTTCTTAGCCTTCAAATAGAGATTGTTTTCCTTGAGAATCTTCAGGACTTCTTTGGTGATCTTGTCAAGTTGTTCTTTAGTGGCTGCATGGATGAGGATGTTGTCCATGTAGACAATGACTTTTCCCTGATTGATGAGATCTTGGAATATGTGATCCATCATTGCCTGAAAGGTGGCAGGGGAGTTGCACATTCCAAAGAACATGACTGTGGGTTCAAATAGTTCTTTAGGGGTCTTGAAGGCGGCTTTCCATTTATCTCCTTTCTTGATTTGGATGTTATTGTATCTGGTGTGGACATCTAATTTAGTGAACCAATTAGAGCCTTTGATCTTGTCCAATAGGGAGTTGATAATGGGAATGGGGTATGCATTTTTGATGGTGTATTTGTTGAGATGACGGTAGTCTTGGCACAGGCATAGTTTTCTATCCTTCTTTCCAACAAAAAAGAAGGGGGCGGCCATTGGAGATTTTGATGGTCGGATATATCCTTTGGCAAGGTTCTCTTTGATGAATTTGTCAAGTTCTATGTCTTCTTGGGCGGACGGTTTGTAGGGCTTGAATGAGTGGATCTTGGCATTGAGCATAAGTTCTATCTTGTGGTCCCAGGGTTGGCTGGGTGGAAATTGTGTTGCTTATTGTTTGTCAAATATGTCAAGGAACTAGTGGAATTTTGGAGAAACAACTTTGCAAGGGTTGTTTTCTTTCTTCCCTCCGTGTTCTTGGGCAATAGCCTGTGATGTGTTAGCCTTGAAGTTGATTTCTTCAAACGAGGTGGGTTTGAGTTTGAGTACTCTGGAGACTTGCTCAACAGAGGTGGGTTGTTCCATCATGGAGTAGACAAGGGAGCGAATTCTGCTGTTGTCTTGGATGGGGTTTCTCCATTTCATTGTGCATTTTTGCCAATCAACATCCGGATTGAAGTGGGCTAACCAGGGCATCCCTAAAATAATCTAGGGTCCTCCTAAACCAATTATTTTTGGTTTGAGGAGCATACGCTTTCCATCAACAGTTATGTTAAGATATCACAAATCCCTATGCTTATTTATGCTGGGTATTGAGACAAGGGGACAGTAGTCTTAGATAAGCAGCAAGCAAGAGTGAAGAGATCAAAGATCAGATAGTAGATGGAGGATAAGACAGGCTAGGCTGTAGACAAGTTGTTAAGTCTGGGTCCTACAGACACCAGACAGCTAGTTTATATACACAGAGGGCTAGGACCTGGGACACTACCAGATGACCCCAGGAACTCTAGTCCTTACTAATTACATGGAGAAACTAATATCTCCTAGCCAATGGCATAAAACCCTTACTGATTGTTAACAATGACACCATATGACAACATAGATAAAGATCTTATCTTACTGATTGTTCCAGAACCCTCTAGAACAATGAGGAGTGATAAACTACAGATGGCACAGATAATCAACACATGATATAGATAATAATGATCAGCGTGTAACTCCTGAACGGATGCACGCCTCGCAACGTCCCGGGTATTGTCGGAATGCGACAAACAAGAGCTTTCCAACGGTACTAAGCACAAGGTAAACGGCCCAGTATTCGGCAAGATACAACGTAAACAATGTATTCTGCCAAATCTGTGACAATACTCTAGCTACAGCTCAGACTTAGCAATTAGTCAGTGCACAGCCGTGCTAGTTAGCCCCCCAGAATTGAACCAAGACACACGTTGGAAGGGCCGGCTAGCGAGGAGATACCTTGCAAGCAATTGGGCTTGCAAGGCACTGCAAACCGTCCCAAGTACCAATAGCCAGGCGCCAGCTAGTTATTGATTGTTCAATAGCTGCCGGCTGTACCTTGGAATAAAGATAATAATTAGGTAGGCATGCCTGCCTGACGTCATACGTTACCGATCCTAGTTACCAACGGATGTAGCTAGGAACTATAGCTCGTGAGAGCACTGTCCATACGGACACACATCAGGGATAACTAGATAGGCTTCCGATTGGTCTAGCAAGCCCTCAACCCAGGTTATAGGGTAGCTAGCGGAAGTCCGACCGTCTAATAATCCGATATTTTACTGTTTTGTCATATGTAATCTAGTTAGTCTCGCGATGTATAAATACCCCTCGCTAGCAAGCGTGTTGGGCAAGCAATCTTGCCAGCTCGTCTAGTGATAGATCATGTATAAGTGATTTATTAAGTGACTTGTCTAGTGTGAATTAAGATTTAGCTTCAGTCAATAGAGACCTCAGATTAAGGAAGTGAGATTAGATTAACGAGAATTCCTATAGATTGGATATAGTGAGTTGATCGACAAACAATCACTAGCGTTCTCATCGCATCTTGTATCAAGAGGGTACAAGTCGGTACGTTCACTAGATTGGGAGGGTATAACCACAGTGCAGCTAGCTACTGGCCTGTTAACTATCCTTGCAAATCCTTTATCTTGGTATCTGTAGTGACGTAGCCATCATTTAGGATTCAAAGTTATATTTTGATTAAACAACCTTGTCCGTCGTCGTCTAGCGACCACCCTGTTAGTGAGCCCCCACTTGCTAGCTACCGAAACTACTAGTGAGACATCTTGCTAGCTACTACCAACCTCTCCCCTATCTACCTATTTGATTATCTCCCCTTCAAAACTTGTTCGCGAGCACTAGCAGTTAGTAGTAGTGAACTTAGTGACCCATTGTGACTTATAGTGATTTTATATTGATTTCACTTCTACTACCTAACTAGCACATTAGCAAGGCACTTTGAACAAGCTAGTGTTATGGTTCACCTAGAGGGCACCACAAGGATGGCCGCTAGGCCAGTCAACACTGAAGGATCACTTCAACAATCACCTTCAGCTGACAACACTTGGTTGTCCTGGAGTACTGAACAGAGACTGATATCTCCTGCTGTTGACAGACAGGAGAATGCTAAGTTCACTTGGGAGAATGCAACAATAGAGTTGTATTTGAGATAGAGAGAGAGAGGACAAGCATAGAAAGGAGGGAGGTAAACAAGAGGTTGAAGCTGAAGCTTCAACTACAGAATAGTCCATTATTTATACAGTTTGAAATACTTCTGTCTTTACTATTTTGTCCATTGCTAACTAAGATGAAACACTACTGACGGAATCAGAAGGGACGTTGGAATGAGATAGCATTCCGGAAATGAAAGCTCGTTGTGAAATGAAAGATGATGGATCTACGGAATCTGTACTATTGGAGTTCTCTTGATCCAAAGGCAATGACAATGTGGAAAAGTGGCTAATAGAGAGATTGACAGGAGAGTTGGTCCAGCAGAGGTCATAGGGTCAGCCCATCAGGTACGGGTGGGTGAAGGATGTATCTCTGACAATCTGCCTCCATCCATAGTTGTCAGCTCCAGTGAGTGCAGGCCGAGCAATCATAGTCTTGTAGAGTCTGTGCCAATAGATATGGATGAATGGTGAATTATCCCATACCTGGCGAAGGTGGTGGTTGAGGTACTGGGACTCGTACCAAGGGGGTGGAGGGGTTCTGTGTGGAGAGATAGATTGGCCTGGTACTTCTTCATAGTCCAGAATGTCAAGTAGTTTGAGGCGCCACTTGTATAGCCAATGTAGAGGGTTTGTCATTGAGACCATAACAGCTAGCAAGGCTCCGCTCACTAGATGGACTTGTAGCTAAGGGTATGTTTGTCCAAAGCTAATAGTATTACTCCTCAATACCATACACTTTTCTGGTAAAGGATACTAATGACCGGTCTCTCTAGCGAGGTTTATAGCTAGGTACTATATCACTCCTAGCAAGGGTTCTTTGAGGTTACTAACAGCCTAACTAGTGATATTCCTAGCTCCTGTAATGGATTCACAATTGAAATCGTTTCGGCCATAACAGCGCAACACATAAGTTGAAGCCAAGGTCTTGCCCCCTCCGCTCCGTCTCTGATGTCTGCTCCAACATCTGGTGTTTGAGTCTTAACAGTGGGGGTGTTCCATGTGGAGAGATGGATTGGCTTGGTACTTCTTCATAGGCTGGAATGTCCAGCAGGTCAAGTCACCACTTGTAAAGCCAGTGTAGTGGATTCATTGTCAAGGCCATAACAGAATACACAGATATAGCTCATATGTGATGAGTGGAGATTATAACTCAACACCATCACAATACATTGTTGGAATGTGTTATTCAAATGGCCCATCTTCTGTAATCATCAACTTTGACCCAGAATCTGGCATCTTGTGAGGTGTTTGGGCATGATAAGAGACAGGTAGAATGAACTTGAGCAGACTCCATCCCAGGATTCAAAAAGTTGAGACACATGTTGATATCTCTTCTGGTGGGTGACTGTGAACATGGGTACTATGATAGAGATAAAACCCACACTGGAGCTTGAGTGAAGGGGAATAGGTTGTACTCGTCTCGAGACAAAGGGGTGCATTGGGTCACTGGGTAAAGTGGGGTGAGTTAAAGAGAAGTCCAACCTCATCCTCTTCCAGTCATACAAAATTCAGGGTTGGTAGTAATGTAATGTGGCATTGTGTCTATCTTATTGGTAGTAATAATGTACATTTGGCTTAGAATTCCAGATTTGAAGAAAACCTACTCTCAGCTCTGTCAAGACCATTTGTGATCAATGCTGTGTTTTATTTTTGGAACTCTCCCAGAACCTTTTCTGTATTACTGAAGTCAGTCTTTTCCACATCCCAATCTAGTTTTGACAGGAATAGCTAAACGTTCAGTTCTCTGGAATGAGAGAAAATAATCGCACCGTCTGGGATAATTGTGATATTGTCTCATTTGAGCTGCATGTGTTATGGACCCAGGGACTCACATCCTAGTTCCTGAGGGCCAGAACCTTCTCAGAGTCATCTCTGGGCACACCTCCAATTACAGGCTCATGCCTCTCCCCCCTGTCTACAATTGTGATGAGCTTAATGCAGTTCTACAACGAGCTATGCATGTGGCTCCCTACCACCACATAATTGGAGACGGCAAAGTCCTTAGCACGTATCCAATGTGCTGGATGGCAGCCATTGAGAATGGATGGCGCCCCTATCCGGTCACGGATAATTGTACAACCTGGCAACATCCTTACATGTTCTATGACGAGCAGGAACTTCCTGGAGTTCTTGCTGCGCTCATCGAGTCAGGAGAATACGGCCATCACTATCCGTCGCAGCCTTGGCTGTTTGATGATGTGTCCAATGCTTCTTCTGACTCCTCAGAAGATGTACCACTCTGTGCTATTGCCTCCTATTACCAGGAGATGTCCTCGGAGATTGTTTCCTACGATCTCTCGTCCTCACCCTCGTCTTCCTTGGCCTCCTTGTCCTCGTCCACAGCGCCTACGCCTCAGGAGTCCTCCACAGGCTTCCCCACCTTGTCCGAACGTTCTACTGTCCCAGAGAATGATGACTCAGAGTAGATAGAACGTTATAGTAGATCATGGATTACAATCTTAGATACAGACTGACTCATTGAATGCTCTGTAGTGTACTAGTAGTTTCTCTCTCTCGATCAATGACTTGGACAGACATTTATGACTCATAGATACAGTAGTACACAACAACCTTGGACTTGCATAAATAGGCGTAGATTACAGGATCAAAAACTTCAAGTTTTTGATTCTCTTCTGTTGTAACTTAACTGTTACCCGTCTAATCCAAGATTGGTCAACCTTAACTTCTAATCCTCTGAAGTTAACGGACCCATAGCTGTGACGTTTCAACGCTATCGGTTGCTGGCTATACTTTGGTATCGTCACTTCGCCAATTCACCTATTAGCAGGCTGGTTAAGGATCTTGGTCCTTAATTAGCTAGGCGCCTCCTAACTTAGGTCTAGGAGCCCGCTGAACCATAACAGCATGACCATCTTGTTCTGATTATTGTAACGTGGCCAGCCACCTAGGCTTTATCAGTATATATTCCAGCCAAGATTATGAGAGGAGGTAAAACATACTCCCAGGATTGAGATCGCTCACAAATTTAATGTAGAAATCCCTCAATTGAGTAGCAAAAGCATTCTCGATGGAGGCAACAGAAGGCACAGGGCCAAAGAACAGTGGTACTTCCAACTCGTGGGAAACTGAGAATTGTCATTTGACGGTGATAGGTATGTCGGGAACAACTTGCCTCCCAAAGTTGGATCATCCCCTGGAATGAACTCCCTGAAGTAATACGCAAACATGGGTTGATGGGCAGAACCATGTTCGAAGAAGAGTCATTGCACAGAGAGGAACATCCGCACCGTATACCATGCTGCTACTCAATCAAACAGAGAATTGGCTGTATTGAATGGAGCCCCTAGTGTTGTGTCATTCTCAGGGAAGAGAACATGGAAGCAGTCCAGGACATCTTGAGTTATGGTGCTGTCATCAATCACGAGGTTGCGTACGTAGGCGTCAAATGCATTAGCTTGTGCCTGCCTTACTAATCCCATGTTTTGGAGAGGAACACTAAAGCGATTACCTTCATTCACCTATAATTATCCCCCACTTCACTACCATTTTGTGGCTATAGAAATATTGGGAAGCTTACATTGGTGCCACCCAGATACGGAAGGTGAAGGAAGTTGCCCTGAATGATTCTGGCCGAAGCTTCTTCTGTGATCATGCCACCTGGGGGACCAATTGAAGGTTGCCACAGTTGATCGTTCAAGGTAGCAAAAACCATTGCATTGCTAATGTTCAGTAGAGTCTATATCTTGGCGCCTCAGATGGACTCAGAATCACTTTCAGAAATCATTTACCTCGAATGGAACTGCACAAAGACAATCAACAGGGCTACTGCTGCCTGTGCAACCCGTTTGCTCCAAAAGACGACTGAAAGGGAAGCCTGGCTTATCGTACACAGATGCTGGAGGTGAACTCTTGCTAGAAAAGGGGTCCATCACTAGCACTGTCGTAATTCCGTTAGGAAATTCATTGAACGCACAATGGACCCGTAGCCGATTCACCAATCCCTGCTCGGAAGAGGGGCCGCTGGGCTTGATAAATGAAATAAGCCATGACACTTCCAGCTCTGGCGGACTGCCAATATCAATTTGGTATCCATCGAATAGAGGCAGATGAGCCTACCTGGCCCCATATGGTGACCTTGATTTATCGATGAGTTCCAGAGAGAAGTACACTACAATGAATAGTGAATGAAGAAACGTGCCTTGGTTGGATCCCCACCAAAGGCAGCGATATTATCCTGTACAAAATTCAACGCCATACGTTGATCCAACAGACCTGCATTCAGATCCTGCGGTGGCTGGTGGGAGCTAGACAACTATTGGTGGTTTTGTTGCGTCCTTACTTGGAGAAAATAAAACACGAACAAATCCAAACGTGTTGAGACGATAGTTGCTAAATTGAATTTCAGTTATGACCCGGGCCCTTCTGTATAGTAACGCTCACGTTGAAACAAAGATCATAGGCTTTCCGATGGCTATACTTCTCTGAACGAGTTCTGAATAGAATACATGTTTGAGCCAGATATGTGTGCAACGGCATTGAAAAAATTCACCCGTTCCATTGTACGAAGCCATGGAAGCAGAACTAAATTTGGTGAGTGGCCGATCCACCCACAGAAATGGGTGACATACCCATTGATATATGCGCCTCCCTACAGTGAGATTAGAGCATGTATAAATCCGTGTCAGAAAAAATGTGCATGAATCCAGAACAAGATAGGTAGGTTGTTGTTTGTAATACCTGCCGGACGCCAGATCTAGACAGGAGCCCCATTTGAGGAAGTTATAACACGAAGGGGTGTATCAACCCACGTTCAAGAATAAACAATTCTCGCTTATAGGCGCCCCAAGTTTGTCAGGTGGCTGAGGACAGGCATTTCCAAAGGAAGAGGCGTCTCTGATCACAGACGAACGCTGAGTAATGGCTACGGGAGCCTTGAACCGGAGTGGTCCGATAGGCGGCTGAGCGAAGGGTATCCCAAGCCATCTTTCGACATTAGCCCCGGATGTCCCACGGAATGTACCAGTAGGAAGCTCAATATCCAAATTTGCTGCCGAGCTTGTTGCCGCAAGCGAGAATAACAGAACTAGTGAACCCCACGTATGATTTAAAAGCATCCTGAGCCAAGAGGAGAGGGTAGAGAGGGATTAAGGAATATACACAGGATATTGGTCATGGTATAAGTAGGATGCTCTGTTCGCACAAGAAGGCCAACGCTTTTGGTTAACTTATTATTTGGTGGGAATTGCGGAACCACAAATAAGCAAACAGTACATTCCACTCTAGGCACGCCTGAAATTTTGTCCTTGAGAATCTGGGAATGTAGCCGCAACAGCATGAATCAGAGATGAAGAATTCGAGGCGGTGAGAATTGTGATTGGTTGAGATGTCTAGTCATGTTACCTTCAATGTCGTTTTCTATGGAGTGACAGAATTCAACATTCTCAGGCTCAAAACCTTGGAGTAGATGCCAGCAACAGAAGTTCGAGTGAGCACTTTTCATATGTCAGAGATCAACAATATAACGACTTGACTACGCATCGACGGTAGATCTATCTACCTGCTGTCTACAGCAAAAATCCTGTAAAATTTTATGGTATCCACCGTTTCATAAGTATGGCGAGTCACGCAGCTGTTCTCATGTACTAAAACAATACGTATGTATTCCAGATGTCAGTAATCTATCTGTCTCGCTCCGGGGTAATATACATGTATTAGTTCTCATTCTACCAAAATATTACTACAATAATCTGCTTGACGGGCTACGCTTCTGTGCAATGTCGTATCTATCCTAAGGGCTCCCTGTATATTGCCCTGAGATATGAGTGTGGTCTTCCTCCCTGTTTATTCAGTAGTTATTGAGATTGGAACATGCATATGACCGAACCATTTTAATGTTGATACAGCTTGCACTTTGATTCGTGCTATCCAGAGGCATTTGGCAGGTAGGTACCACCAGGTGTATAAAGACAGAATTGTTTTGTGTGCTGGGAATACTATTCAAAATGCAAACAGGCGTACGCCCAAGAGGTAGACACAGCTTAACTATCGTTGTGAATCAACAGGCATACAAAGCGTCTTGAGACATGCTGGGAGAGGGATCCACTGTCATCGGAGTCGCTATAGTAGGCTTCACCAACGAATGACCGTGTGACCCACGTTCCAAAATGCTACGGATGTAATCCGTTCACGGCATTCAAGCTGATCTTATATAAATAGTCCTCACAGGAAAACCACAACTTCGTCTTCCATTTCATGGGGACGGCTTGGCCGCCTTCTTTACCCATCGGTTTTCATTAGAGAACTTGGTGCCTTGTGAAATCTTGGTGATGGTCGTGTCTGATAAGAGATAGGTAGAGTGAGGAGCCGAGGCGAAGTCGAAGTTGCAGCTTCCGACATACGAGACTTCTCCTATTGAATTTCATGCTCAGGACCCACTAGTCAGGTCCTGTTTAAGGCATCATGCTCGATCCTGAGACCGAAAAGATTTCATTGATTGAACGTATAACGCATTGTTGTATTGTCTGTCTCATAGGTGGTAATACCGTATATTCGACTCAGAAGAGACCCGAAGAAGGAATGTTATTTGTGACCAATAAAGCCACGCCTTATTTTTGGAACTCTCGCAGGACCTTTTCCGTGTTACTGAAGTCGGTCTTATCCACATCCCAATCTAGTTTTGACATAATCAGCTGAATGTGCTTGAATGAGCCCGAATAACCGTACCGTCTGGAATTACTGTTACATTATCTCGCTTGAGCTGCATGACCATTTTGTTCTGGTCATTGTAACGAGGCCAGCCACCTGGGTTCCGTAGCCAATCAGTATACCCCAGTCAGGACTACGAAGGGTTGAAACGTACCTCCAGGGTTAAGATTATTGACGAAGTTTATGTAGAAGTCTCTTAATTGATTGGCAAAATTGTTCTCAATGGAAGCGACAGCAGGCACAGGACCGAATATCAAGGGCAACTCTGACGCGTGAGCAACTGGGCACGGTGCATTTAGACAACCAACGGGTACGCGTATATAGGGAGCGCCTCACCTCCTAAAGTTGGATCATCCCCAGGAATGAACTCCCTGAAGTAATACGCGAACATGGGTTGACGAGCAGAACCGTGCTCGAAGAAGAGTCGTCGAACGGACAGGAACATCTGCACAGTATACCAAGCAGCACCTCGATCGAAGAGAGAATCACCAGTGTTAAAGGGCGCCCCTAGGCTTGGGTCATTCTCCGGGAATAATGCATCAAATTGGTCCAGGACATCTTGAGTTATGGTGCTGTTGTCAATTACAAGTTCACGAACGAAGGTATCAAATGCATTGGCCTGTGCCCGCCCCACTGTTCCCATATTTCGGAGGGAAGTACTAAACCCGTTCCCTTCATTCACCTAACATTACCCCCCAAGGTCACCATCAATTGCCGGCTACGGAAAGATATGGGAAAACTCACATTAGTGCCGCCCATGTACGGAAGGTGAAGAAAATCGCCCCGAATGATTTTGTCTGAAGCTACTTCTGTGATCATACCACTCGGAGGACCAACTGAAGGCTGCCATAGTTGATGGTTTAAGGTAGCAGAGATCATCGCATTGCTAATGTTCAGCAGAGTCTATATCTCGGTACATCAGATCAGCCCAGAATTACTTTCGTAGATCACTTACCTGAAATGGGACGGCACGGAGACAATCAACGGGACTGCTGCTACCCGTACAACCCGTCTGGGCCAGGAGACGGCTGAAAGGTAAGCCTGGCCTGTCGTATGTAGAGGCCGGTGGTGAACTCTTGCTAGAGGGAAAAAGCCATCACATATTTCGTTATAGTCTCATCAAAAAAGTAAATCGATTGAGCGTACAATGGACCTGTCGCTGAGTTACCAATCCCGGCTCGAAAGAGGGACCGTTCGGCTTGATAAATGAAATGGGCCATGACACTTCCAGCCCCGGCTGACTATCAACGTAACTTCAATGTCCGTTGAATATGAATAGAGACAAATCGGCATACCTGGCCCCAGATAGTAACCTAGAATTCGTCGATTAGTTCAGGAATGGTACCACGGGAAGCGAAACAAGCTTACCTTAGTCGGATCACCACCAAAGGCAGCAATATTATCTTGTACAAAATTCAATGCCATGCGCTGATCCAGCAGACCTGCATTCAAATCCTGTGGTGGCTGGTGGGAGCTAGACAACTATTGGGCATTCAGCTGTACCCCCCTACTTCATGGATATGGAACACGAACAAATCCAAATGTGTTGACGCGATAGTTGCTAAATTCAACTTCAGCCACGGCCTTCGTGTTGCTCACATAACAATACTCACGTTGAAACGAAGATTATAGGTTTTCCGATGGCTATACTGTAGGGGATACCGGTCCGGCTACGCCTGGAACTCGGCATCTCCTACGGTTTTGTTTTGTTTATCATTTCATTTCATACAAGGTATATAAAGTAGCTCTACAATACTTTTGTACCTTGGCTCCCGACGAATGGGATGACCCACAGTTTGCCTCACAGTCTCGTATTGATCGACAGAACGCCCGTGCGCGTTGTATTTGTATCCTCAGCTGTCTCATCTCTTTCTCTTTTCGTTTCTCTCTCGAGATCTAGGATGAACCTAAGACGTTGACGGACGCAACGTCGCTCGCACCCCGAGCAGCCAGGCGGCAGCTCTTCAATACTTCTTTGGACAAGTTCTGAATAGATTGATCAAAACTCGATATGTGTAAGACAACACTGAAAGTTCACCCGTAGCATTGTACGAAGCCATGGAAGCGGCACTGCTTGTATATGGATAGCTGACACGCGCACGAAACTGTCATGACATACCCATTGGTATATGCGCCTCCCTACAACAAGGTTAGATGATAAGAACCAAATCTGTTTAGAGAGATCCGTACGTGAATCCAGAACAAGACAGGTAGGTTGTTTCTGTTGCCTGACGGGCGCCAAATCTACACAGGAGTCCAGTTGGCATGAGTTTTATGGCACGAGGGGACACATCAACCTACGTTCAGGAATAAACAATCTTCACTTATTGGTGCTCCGAGATCCGCAGGTTCTTGAGGACAGGCATTTCCGAAGGAAGAGGCGTCTCTGACCGCAGACGAATGCTGAGTAATGGCTACGGGAGCCTTAAACCGGAGCGGTCCGATAGGCGGCTGAGCGAAGGGTATCCCAAGCCATCTTTCGACATTAGCCCCAGATGTTCCACGGAATGTACCAGTAGGAAGCTTAATATCCAAATTTGCTGCCGAGCTTGTCGCCGCGAGCGAGAATAACAGAACTAGGGAACCCCACGTATGATTTAAAAGCATCCTGAGCCAAGAGGAGAGGGTAGAGGGGGGGGGGGTCAGTAATACACGCA
>QFDT01000232.1:0-15488 GCA_003315915.1 Macrolepiota dolichaula | reverse complement strand
ATCTTCCTCTTCTGTTATATAAGCGCTCGTGATAGTGGACTTGTAACTGCAATATGCACCTGATGGAACCTGCGCAGTAGTCCCCGCCTCGCCTCCTGATCCTGTCTGTTCCGATCCCCAACGACCTTTGAAGTACTTGAGAGGGAATGACATGATGGTCAAGTGTCAAAGGATGGACCGCCCGCGGAATACACAGCTTCTCGCGCAGTGATCACGTGACTGGGATGATGATGATGAATCGATGGTGAATTTCCAATTGTCATGCCTGGGGACCTAGTGTAGGGGATACCGGTCCGGCTACGCCTGGAACTCGGCATCTCCTACGGTTTTGTTTTGTTTATCATTTCATTTCATACAAGGTATATAAAGTAGCTCTACAATACTTTTGTACCTTGGCTCCCGACGAATGGGATGACCCACAGTTCGCTTCACAGTCTCGTATCGATCGTCAGAACGCCCGTGCGCGTTGTATTTGTATCCTCAGCTGTCTCATCTCTTTCTCTTTTTGTTTCTCTCTCGAGATCTAGGATGAACCTAAGACGTTGACGGACGCAACGTCGCTCGCACCCCGAGCAGCCAGGCGGCCGCTCTTCACTAGTCTCTTCACTATCTTAAAACCAATTTACGGGTGGCCAATGAGGGTTGAACTGGTGTAGGACAATCTCCCTTCCATGACTTGATTTCCCCGACCCTTGCAGGGACAGGGGTTTACTGCGAACTGACACATTCTAGAGATTTCTCCCGGGGAGGTCTGTTAGCCAAAATCCTCATGCTCATTCTTGAACCACGTACGCTACTTAGTCGCAGTCTCCTCTGTGAATGGACTCATTGGTGGAGCATCCCACTGAGTCTCTGAGAGATTGGATGAGAGATGGGAGGATGATCTGAGGGAGCAACAGGGCTCACGGGCTCATGGGACGGTACTGCAGTGCGGACCGTTGACGTACCTAACATCGCTGACCTCGTCCTCGGGGTGGTCACTTCAAGTTTCTGCTCCTGTCTGGGTCGTATACTTTGTTCGTAATGGGCGCGGGCACGCGGACTTCGATCGCGAACCGCGAAATAAATCATTGATTTTTTTTTGGAAAAAATGAGGAGTAAACTAGAACTACAAAGTAATGATATTGGCAGTTTCTTACGCCTTTGTGGGCGCCGTTACGGTCACGTCACGTCGGCTCGCTCCTCTCGCTTCACAACGGGACCGTGCACCACGGCGTCTGCAAACCGTCCTCGTTGTTCGCCCTGATCACTGCTCCCTTTTTCACCTCACAACTCCCAAGTCGACACAGGTGAAATCGCGCTAGAAAATCCAAAATAAATCACCCAACAGCCAGCCGGCCATCACAGCCTAGTCTTCGCTAGCGCGCTCCCCCTGCGTCGCAGGCAAGCCCTCTCAGGCTTTCGCCCAACAACACACACTCACACACTCACCAACATGCAACTCCCGCCCCTCTCATCAAGCACCTTCTGTCCCAGCCGTAGCACCTACCAGATATATCGGATTCTTGATTTGTATCTACACGTTCGCGCGTTTAAGACAATACCACACGGCCGTGACAAAAACCACTAAGTGAAAGCTCGAGAGCTCACTAAATGAAGCTAGAGTACTCACAGAGACACGCCAATATGAGAGGTCCTGTAAGTCTATTAGAAGAAGGTAATACGCGTAGATAGAAAGAAGGTCAATATGTGGTTCTACGGTTTATATATGAGTTGAGTCCTCTATTTATGTCTGACTTATGACGTTGTAAACATCACATGTTTACACTAAGCCTTCTCCGGACGGTAGGCAACCAAGCAAGAATTGTCATCGTGGCCCAGGAAGAAGAAAAACCACCATTCCTTCGATGGCCAAGCGGAGTCCTCGAGCTGTGAGAGGAAATGAAGCTTGCGGAACATACATTCCTAAGTGGTATCAAGCGTCAGGTATCGAAGTGGATTCTTCAAGTACTTGGTAGCTCACCATGGGAAATTGAACTGCCGTACACGATCCCTGGCTATCTTTTGATAATCCTGCTCGCAATCTCTCAAGGAGCGAGTGATCTCGTCCAGAAATTGGCTTGACCCTTATGAGTGGGTCACGTTGATCTTGATACTGTGTGTTGGGAAGTCAAGCGATGCAGCTAACAAGAGCCAGGCAGGAAGGTAAATATATCACATACCATAAAACATTTATTCACAAAGGCCTCGAAAGACACTTCCGGCAGAACGGGCTCGTCTTGATTACCAGAGAAAATGCGTGGGAAGAATTTGGCATTCCTATTCATTTCGAACCAAGTGTGAAGCGATGAAAAGGGGAAATGCCGCAATTCTGTCAACACCTCGGCAGACGTTTCTGCGGTGATATGAGAGAGGGATAGCCAGAAACCCCCAAGGACCGTCTTTTGAAACCTATCCTTCGCATACGGTTCGTGATACTGATAGGGATCAAAATGAACTAGATCTGAAACGGCTTCAAAGTTTGGCGGAGGGCTCAAGTTAGGGTACAGCTAACCTTTGCTGTTATTATCTCGCATAGCAAGGAAATGGGTGCTCCATCGGATATATCGCACAGACACCTCTGTCCACAGTCGTGCATCGGTGCCCTCGAAAACGTTGCGCAATGACATCAAATTCCACGGAGGGTGGAACCATACAAACCCACCCAAAGTCAATTCCATATAAGGGTATCTCGTAACGATCAAATCGAGGATCCCAAGCGCCTCATTGACTGCTTCAGAACTCAAGTCAAAAAATTCCGCGATATCTTGCACCGAAACAGGCACCCATGGAAATCTCCTCAGCCAAAAGGAGCATTGAACGTATGCAAGAATCCGGTGAATGATAGGTTTTACGTGCGGCGGCGAGCGAGACATGACTCTTTGGAACAGCACTTCCAAGATGAATTCCTCTTCTTCCGTCTTCGACCAGCGACGGCCAAGGCAGGCTCTCAGAATATCGATCATGGAATGAAGCTGGTCGTCTAGGTCCCCGGTCCCGTCGTATATCATCCTCACAACCATTTGGGCCACTAGAATGGGTTCGCATTCACGAGAAGCAGCCTGTACGAGCTCGGAGATTTGTTCCAATGGTAGTGGTGGTGGCCAGGGCCCTTGGTTCACAGGAACATGCCGCAAACCTTGGTAAAATTTGAAGGTCTCCGCCACTAGATCACGTGTAGTGTACTTGAGGGCTTTCGAGCCGACCACGAGCCATGTGTCGTCATTATAACCCATTAGAGAATATATTGATTGTTGAGGGTGGAGATATAGCCACTCTGAGATGGCGGCAGTGGCAGTTGAATCTTTATAGGGAATCATCAAAAAATCCCAACCGCGATAGTCTCCCTGTGATCCAATAAAAATGAGAAAAACGAGGCACGATGGGAATGACAAGAAGACATACAGCAGTGGTGTGGGCAGGTATCATTCTGTCTTCATTGAGCAATGAAGAATAGAGTTGTATAAGGAGCGAATCCATCGGGGTCTTTGGTTGTGTGCGCAAGACGGTATATTCAATACGATTTTTTTTTTGCTGGGGTAGTTTGTTGGACGACAAGTCTCAAAGCATATGGTAGGGCACGTACCCATGTATTCCATTTACATAACAGGTTCCAAAGAGGATCAGGCTCTGAGGTGAGGTCGTATGCTGTGAAATCACTAGCCGAGTAGAATGATCGCATTTTTTGATCAAGTTGTTCCACCGATGTCTTTGACCAGATTTTCCGCAGAAGGCGTCTTCCTACACGGAGTTGTATTTGTCGGTCATCATACGGATCCTCCGTTTACCAAAAGGGTTGGGATTGATAAGTTCGAGTGAGGAAATCTACGAGACTGACTCACCACTTGTATTACGTATGCGAATGTACCATGGACCACAACACGCTTCGATCTCTTCAAACAAGGCATCCGTTGTTACACCAAGCTCGCCGGATTGAAAGGTCGCCTTGATAAAATCTGTGAAGGAAGCATGATATACCTCCACTACCTGGGGGTTGGATGACCGTTCTGGGCCGATTCTCAGAACCGACCTCAGTTTGTTAAGACATCCAGAGAAGACCGCCTGATCAAGTCCCATGAAGTCGGCCAATGACCTATAGTCCAATTCGGAAAGAGTTGACGACGGGTGAAACAAGAAACCGAGGATACGGAGTGTTGTAGAACGGACATCCTCGTGGATACAATCTAAAACACCCCTATACAGGACATGAAGCAGACCCAACGGGTTTCCGCCTTTGTTAACATTTCTGCCCTTCAAGAACCCGAGGCACATGTCCAGTCGAAGTGCCGGATTTGCGACTTCTTCATCGCCTACGAACTTGAGGACGGTGGA
The DNA here is from genome assembly GCA_003315915.1 of Macrolepiota dolichaula. Classification (NCBI taxonomy): domain Eukaryota; kingdom Fungi; phylum Basidiomycota; class Agaricomycetes; order Agaricales; family Agaricaceae; genus Macrolepiota; species Macrolepiota dolichaula. Next base: position 11,177 of record QFDT01000232.1, on the reverse strand, counting down.
CGCAAATGCCATGTGACCCGACGCCGAGGCGCGAATTGTGAGAAACTGAGCTTTCGTAGGCCAGTCAGAGTTGTCTGTGAAAATGTCTGAATAATCACGCCGAATTTTGTCAAATCCATCACGGAGGACGATCTCGACGTCTTTATCATCCTTATCCCCCACCTGAAGTTCTTCCTCCTGGAACGACCCCTTGAAAGACGAGAATTCTTTGGATATCTGCCATTCGGGGCGACTGACGATCAGCCACAAGATATGAGGTTTCTCGATTTGACATCCCCGAGTAAAGTCCACGATTAATCGGATTAGTCGACGTTGAGCGGCATCCCCATGACATTCGTCCAACCCATCCAGAATAATCAATAGGGGTAGTGACGGTCTCGGCATGGCAGCCAATGGCGCGGTAATAAGTGTTTGAAATTGGACGGGTAGAGTTTTGGTAAGCGCGAATGGCTCCCGAGCGAGGAAAGAAGAAATTTGTTTCTGATAGGGCAGAGACACCATTGAAAGCTGGTGCGATATCGAAGGAATAACACGGTTCGGATCATCGACATGGTTTGGCCGAGAAAAAAAGAAGGCTGCACCGAGCCATCCCTTTTCTTTATAATGCTCCGCAATCGTTTGGGCAACTGCGGATTTCCCGACCCCAGCGGGTCCATGTAGCCATAACACGTTGGCGTTTCGATGTGGGTTCTCTACCCATTCCATGATCTTTGTTCTGAGCGCTTGGCGTGTTTGCGGGTGGCAGAGCGGCAGGGGCTCCCGAGCCGCAGCATCCACTTCGGCATCTGGATAAGACTTTTGTTGGAGTTGTCGCATTGCTTTTGTTTTCACTTGATGAGATGTATGAAAACACCTAGATATCTTGCATTACTGACCTTGTACTTCATCCTCATTGATATTCCGTTGAATTATTGTGGTACGGGAGGTCATGATGGGCCTATCGATGACGAAATGGTGTGCGTTTTGAAATGCATACTGGGAGCCGATAGTTATTTGGGTCTCTCGAAGAGCATTGGTTGTATCGATGTGCATAGCACTGTCTTCCTCTTCTACGTTGAATGAGCGCTCGTGATCATGACTTGTAATTGTAGGATATACCTGACAGAATTTGTGCGCCACTAGTGTCTGCCTCATGCTCCGATTCCCCCTGTTCCGATTCCCAACGACCCTTGAAGTATTTGAGAGGGGATGGCATGATGGTCAATTGTCAAAGGATGGAGGTCGTCTGTACTCCAGGAGTTCACAGCACTGTTAGCATCACATGACTGGGCGCCGCGAAGTCGACAGTGCGTTGACATTGTGGGAGCGAGAGGTCGGAAGTGAGTATTAGTGAGTGATGGTGCGCCTGTGACAATCACAAACACAAGAATCTACCTCTCGCTCATTTCGTTGCGAGATGCATCGCTGAAGGGTGCACCGTCCGGATGACCGACAATAACCCAATGGTAGCAACAATATTTGCCATTTCTTATATTTTTATCTGATCACTTTGGCCCAACACAGACTTGACATCCGAGTCAACTCGAAACTATATACATCCGAAACGCCCAAGTGCACATTAACACACGAACATCCAATTACATCAATAATACCAGTACTCCCGACTTTTCTCTAAATCTCTTGGCTTTCTCTCATTCCTTCTCTCCTCGTTGACAGGACCGTTGTATTATTGTTACCTCAGACGCTGACGGACGCAGCGTAATCAAGGTCCTCCTCCTTACTATAGACAAACCAAGCAGGAATTCTCATCGTGGCCCAAGAGGAAAAAGAACCAGCTACCCCACGACGGCCAAGCGGTGCCTTTGAGTAGGGAGAGGAAATGAACCTCGCGGGACATGCGATATCGAGCATTCAGCGTCGAGGTCGAATCTCCAAATTTTTTTGGTAACTCACAATGAGGAAATGGGCCTCCGTACACGATCCCGACTCATTTTTTGATAGTTCTGCCTGCAATTTCTCAAGAAGTTGGTGATCTCGTTTAGAAATCGGCTTAACCCTTATCAATGGGTCATGTCGATCTTGATACTGCGTGTTTGGAGGTCAAGCGGTGCAGCAGCTGACAAGAGCCATGCGAGAGGTAGAGCACCACATACCATAAAACATTTATTCACAAAAGACTCGAAAGATACTTCCGGCTGAATGGACTCGTTATTTCTCTCGATTCTTCTACCACCAGGGGAAGTGTATTGTGTGTGGATCTTGAACCAGGAATGTAGCGATGAAAAGGGGAAATGCCGCATTTCTATCAGCACCTCGGCAGCCGTTTCGGCAGTGATGTGAGAGAGAGTGATAGCCAAACACCCCCAAGGACCGTCTTTCGAAACCTATCCTCCGCATCTGGTTCGTGATACTGGTAAGGATTAAAATAAACTATATCTGAAACGGCTTCAAAGTCTGACGCGAGGCACTTGGGGGTTACAACACGGCTGACCTTTGCTGTTGTTATCCAAAGTTTGGCAGAGGGCTCAAGTTAGGGTACAGCTAACCTTTGCTGTTATTATCTTGCATAGCAAGGAAATGGGCGCTCCATCGAACATATCGCACAGACACCTCTGTCCACAGTCGTGCACCGGCTCCCTCGAATACGTAGTTCAATGACATCAACTTCCACGGGGGGGTGGAACCATACAGTCGAGTTCATCCAAGGGCATAAACGGGTATTACACCCCGTAGCGATGAATGCGAGGTTCCCAAGCGCTTCATTGACTGTTCCAAAGCTCAAGTCAAAGAATTCTGCGATATCTCGTAGCGAAACTGGCACCCATGGAAAGTTCTTCAGTTGAACGTACGCAAGGATCCGGTGAATGATAGGTTTTATGTGAAGCGGTTAGCGGGACATGGCTCTTCGGAACAGTGTTTTCCAGAATAAAATCCTCTGCTTCCGCCTTTTGACCAGCACAATGACGGAGGCAGACTCTCAGAATATCGATCATGGAATAAATTTGGTCGTCTGTGTCCCCAATCCCGTCGCATATCATCCTCACAACCATTTGGGCCACTAGAATGGGTTTGTATTCACAAGAAGCAGCTTGCACGAGTTTCCCGATTTGTTCCAATTAGGGCCCTTGGTTCATTGGAACACGCCCTAAACGTTGGTAAAATTTGAAGGCTTCCCCTACTAGACTACGCACGGTGTCTGGGAGGGCTTCCGAATCGAACACGAGCAACGCGTCATCATCATCACTCATCAGAATATCGAAGGTGAAGATGAATACGATATAGCCACTCTGGGATGGTGGCAGTAGATGAAACATCCTTAAGGGGAAGCATCAGGACCAGAGGACGTACTTGCGGTGGAGGTGTCAGCAGGCGTCATCCCGTCCTTATAAAACGAGGCTGGATATGGAGCGCGAATCCATTGGGATCTTTGGTTGGGTGAGCCAGACGGTACGATCAATACGATCTGTTTGTTGCTGGAATTGTTTGTTCGACGATGAACGCATTGAGCAGAATCCCCATGACATTCATCCAACCCATCCAGAATTATCAAGAGCGGTAATGATGACCTCGGCATAGCGAGACCAATGGCGTAGTAATGAGTGCTTGAAATTGGATGGGTAGAGATTTGGTAAGCGTGAATGGCTCCTGAACAAGGCGAGAAGAGACAAGTCTCCGAAAGGGCAAGGAGACACCATTGAAATCTGGTGAGATATCAAAGGAATAACACGATTCGAATCATCGACACATGATTTTGGCCGAGGAAAAAAAAAAGAAGGCTGCACCAAGCCATCCCTTTTCTTTATAATGCTCCACAATCATTTGGGCAACCGCAGTTTTTTCCAACTCTAGCAGGTCCGTGTAACCACAACACGTTGGCAATTCAATGTGGACTCTCTATCCATTCTGTCTTCCCTTTCTACGCTCAGGAATCAGGATCATCATGATGTATTTGTGACCGCAGGATGGAGATCCACACGCCACTAGTTTCCGCCTCGCTTTCCGTACTCCAGGAATCCATAGCGTCTCTCCTCAAGTTAGCATCACATGACTGGCGACCCCTAGGCGCCCTTCTCTAAATAATTACCGCATGGAGAGTGACGGTTGTACTGTCAGACGATCGATACAGAGCAATGATATCCATGTCTTTATCAGATAACTTTGGCCCAACACAGACTTGATATCCGAGTCAACTCGAAAGTATATACATCCGAAACGCCCAAGTATGTAAAAAAATTAACACACAAACATCGATAATGCCAGTATCCAACCAGAAAACACAAAAAGCACAAAAGAAAAAAACAATTAACAATTAACAATGCAAGCATCAGGTATAGAAAACACATCCCACATATATATATAAACGTCCACACAAACACCACACTGAATTACAACCAATCAACACGGCCCGATGGCCCAAAGACATCCAACTTTAACCCACCCTCCTTCAACATTCTAGCCACCATCCTCTCCCTATCGCCAAAATCAAAACCAAACGGCCAACATTTGATAGAGGCCTCCTCGAGTCTACTATGGGTAGTCCAATAAGCGGTATCTGAGTTGGGGTTTATTACAAAGTCGTTTATATCGGGGTTGGTGGTGGAGGGGGTGTTGGACGATAAAGGTTGGTTGGTCAAGGATGAGGACGAGGACATGGAAGATGCGATAGAGGCTACAGATTGTGCATCGGTGTTATCGGGAATGTTGGGATCTGGAAGTGTTGGCGTAGGTTCTGGTGGAATGACAGTGATGGGACGGACTCTTCGCGAACACAGGATATCGAGGATATGTCTTGAACGATCTGGATGTAGGTCCAAGGTAGCATGCAGCGCTTTCAGGTTCGGCAAGTAGTTTTTGATTTCTGAATTGGTATCAGTGGCAGAATCAATGACGTCGGTATGGGTAGCGCGCGTGAGTTGTAGTGCACGTAATAATTGTAGAGTCTCTTCTGCATCCCTGAAAGCGGTAAACTTGAGTGTCTGGACGGTTGCTGAAAAGATATCAAAGATGTCCAGCCATTCTTGTGCAGAATGGAAGACGGTACATTCTAGCGTGATGAGGTTCTTGATATGGCGGAGGAAGGATTTCCATAGTTCCGGATCAGTTGTGCGTCTAGCGTCATTTGTATCCGAGTTGTTTGAATTATTCTGGGGTGTGGGTATAGGGGCAATGATAGAGGGATCGAGTGGTCTGGACAATGGATGTGAATTGCCGAGGATGAGATGGCGGAGATTAGGCATGCGGACGTATGTGTACAACAAGACATCCCACTCTGCCAAAGCACCAACCCACTCGAATTTCTCCAAACGGTGGAGTGTGACGGGGGACTGTGACTTCCAGACGTGGAGTGCGACATCCATGGACCTCATGGGTGGACGAGGACTGGTACAGCGGTAGTCGACGAGGTTTGGACACTGGACCAGGGTTTCGAGACACCTGCAGACAGGCAACGCGGTGAGATCGAGGACGGTGATCTGTTCCCAAAAGAGCTCATGCTCATTGGGCAGCAAATAGCCAGCAAACGTGGCCCTGGTGAGGCGAGGAGCATTTGAGAGCATGGGGGCATCGTAACGCCAAAGCGGTGCGCCTCTGAGGTTGACCTCTAAGCGCTCGAGATTAGGAAAGTGAGCATGGGCGAGTTTTGGTGCTAGCATAGCCCAGCGTTGGCGGAGAGATGATTTGGATGTGCACGTGAGTACACCGATGGAGTGCGAGTTTTCGAGAAAGACGGCGCGGAGAATTTCCTCTGAAGCAGCCGAGGGAGATGAAGAGAGTCTGTCGAGCTTGATGTGAAGAGAGACAGGGAGGGCACGGGCATTGGCAAAGTAGAGGCGGAGGAGATGAGCATCAGAGACTTGGGCATTGCGACGGACTGGGACTGGGTCGACAAGTGTCCAGAGGGAAGGAGTAGACCAGGCAACCTGCCGCCAGTGTGAGCAGACAGAGCCCAGCAGTAAAGGTGATGTACGTGGTAGTTTCTTGTCGAGTGAGCCATCGAGGGCGGCATGAAGGAAGATGGTAGCGAGGGTTTCCGGGGGAAGGATGCGGGTGATCGGCCTGATCTGGTTAAGTCGGCGGAGGAGCGTCGCTCGTTGCCCGTTCAACTCGTCGATTTCACGGTCGAGCCGGCTCACCGTCGCCGTCAGGAAGTGGATTTCGTCCATGCCCTTGGTAAAATAATAATACCCTCCACCTTCTAACCCACGCCTACTATTTGATATTTCCCACGGCTCTTTCTCTCATGAATGCCGCTCGGCTTCGTTTAATCACTCGCTGCTACTCAAAAATGGGAAAGAAAAAGTCAAATACTCCTGCAGAAAACTTTTTGGTTCTGCCCACCCCACCAACAACTGCCCCAGTCATCGACACACACACCCATCTCGTATCCACATTCGAGTCATACCGCCAGCGTTACAAGGAAAACAAGCACGAGACCATCTTTGACTTTTTGCGTGGATTCTATGCTGGCAGAAATGTGGAATCTATCGTCGACGTCTGGTGCGAGGCTCCAGTTAGACACATCTGGAAAGAATTCGCAGACTCGGCCCTCAAGCCCGAGGATCGCCAGGACAAGTGGGGAGGCATAGACTACTGGTTTGTCATGGGTACGTTGCCTATCGCAATCTCTAGAAATTTCCGTCTGATTCATCCCCAGGTGTACATCCGTGAGTTGTATACTCCCCAGAAACCAACCTTTTCCTCATAATCTACAGCCACGAAGCCCGGCACTACACCGATGAAATAGAAAACGAAATGTACGCCTGATCGTATATAATACCTTCCCACCTCAACATTCACCAGCATAGAAGCCATGTCCCACCCACGCTGTGTCGGCTGGGGTGAAATGGGCCTCGACTTTCACTACGACAACTCCCCCAGGGACATCCAACGCGCAGTCTTCCGCCGCCAACTCAAACACGCCGTCCGCCTCGGCAAGCCACTTACAATACATACTCGCGAAGCCGACGAAGACACTGAAGTCATCTTGAAGGAACTAGTTCCCCGCGACCACAAGGTACATTCTATTTGCTACATACAACTCGCGCATGATGAACATCCTTCATAGATCCATATACATTGCTTCACCGACACACCAGCATTCGCACAACGTCTCCTCGAACATTTTCCAAATCTCTACATAGGAATCACAGGTCCGTCCCTCCTACTCTCTCCCAACTCCCCATCTCACCCAAAACCACAGGAGTAATAACATACACGACCAACCCCAATACCTCTGCCGTAATCTCCCACCTTGCAAAAACCCACCCATCCAAGCCGCTCCGCATCCTCCTCGAAACAGATGCACCATACATGGTCCCTGCAAATCTGTACAACTCGATACCTGAACTAAAGGGAAAGAAGCTACCGCTATGTCATACCGCGATGATTCCCTGGACCGCTGACTTTGTCGCTCAGATTGCTCGTGAGGCTGGAACACCCTCTGGAGACGGAAATGTTGAGGGAGTCGCAGAGGTAAAGATTGACGATGGCGCTAGTAGTTGGGATGCAGAGAGGGTGATGAAGGATGCAAGGGAGGGTGCGCGAATGGTTTACGGTATCTAAAAGTTGCGCATATACACACAATTATATATAATTATATTTGACCAAGCAAGACTCTCTATATAACACACCAGCTCAGTATGCTCCCCGTACCCTCTGACCCTCGAATCTTGCGACACAGTCACCTCTTGACCACGACAAAAGAAATTTGGACTGTATCGCCCACCAAACCCCCACCCCCTCTTCTCGTGCGCCACATCATCGAAGAGATGAGCTTTATTATTGGGTTGTTGGTGTGTTTTGGCCTCCACGCTTTTGCAAGTTGGGCGAGGTCAGACAGTATGTGGTAGCTATTGTGGGGGTGTGTGTATGCCAATGATGACCAGCATATGACTTTCTGAGAGCAACGGGTCTGAACAAAAAGGCGAGACGTTTGATATCTACAAGTCGTGAATCGGTTTCATCTTCGCGCTTATTCTCGTGTTATGTAGCAGTGGGTCTCAAAGCATTACAAAACAATTTAACATACAATCTCAACAATCTATCCAATGAAACCATGTGTGAGGTGTGTGCGTGGTTTTTTTGTTGGATGATAGGAGGTCCCGATTTAATTATATGGTGGGCAGGATCGCGTCTGAGCCATTTGGGACTGTTTGACAGGATACCTCTTTGCATCAAAATCGTTCTTTGTAGGGCGCTTATGCCATCTGACGTCCTCCCTTTCTGACCTCGGTGGCTCTTCATACTATACACCCCTTTGAAAAAAAAAAAAAAACATAAGCTCACTGCGCCGACCAACGCTCCCAATTGTATTTTACTCAGATTCCGGCTTCCTCAACCCCATTCTCATATACCCCGTGGCCACATTTCCGCCTGTCTCCACCAAGCTAAAAGTATAAAGTGGGGTGAAGGCGCAGGAATACACACCCTAAAAAGGTGCTTAACACACACAATTCCACCTTCTCGGATGTTGTGCGATTTATCGGTCCTTGTGGTGGATTCTATGTGCGTTGTTACATTTGTTGATAGTTTGTAAGATAGGTGAGATTCTCCCATGGTATATACCGAGTGTGGGGCGTGTTTAGCCTTGTCCTTGTTCTAATTATGGTTGATATAACGTCCCATCTCATGGCTGTGTCGAATAGAAGATTGGTTTTTGTCTATCGTGAGTCTTGTGTTCGTCCCCGCGAGTCTTGTTGATGATCATACAGAGATAATTATCGGGTTTTTTGGTATGATATCGAATTTAATCTGTCAGAAAAGGCGCTTCGATCCATCTTCTCATCACCTCAACAATGATGTTCACATTCACTACACTTCTGGTTCGTTTACTCGGGCACCGTGTACAACTCACAAAATCCCCGACACGAGTCTCAGAATGCATATAACATTCCAAAAAAAATAAAAATAAATCCATTACTATCGGAACAACACCTATCAAAAAGAATGAACACGGTAGTGCAAATGGTACTGGCTAGCAATACACATTAACGATGCAATTTGATGCAATCCAATCCAATCCGGTCATGATTCCTATCCAATCCAATCTAATCCGATAATAAAATACAGCTTAAAACAAACACACCATCATTCAAGAGGCAAGGGCAGTGGCGATCCGAGCATCACGATCCGCGGCAGTTGTGCAAGTAATCGACTATATCAATCATTAGCAAAACCTCCCCCTCGGGAGAAGCATTCATGAAATCAAAGAAACACATACAGTTCCGGCAGAGTTAACCAAAGGAAGTGCAGCACACACAGTTCCACCCGCGCAGTTTGTAGTGACAAACTTTCCACCAACACACTGCGCAAAGGCATCGCCGACACATGCGTTCTCGCCATTAGTACAAGGTGAGCTGGCACTGAGCGAAGCAAACTGCTGGTTGAGTGCTTGTGCGTCAACACCATTTTCTACCTTACTGTTAGATATGATGAACCTCGCAATCAAGACGCGACAAACGTACGATGAGTGAACGATTTGGATCCCGCAGCAGCCGAAACAGTTGTAGAAGGAGTAGGTTGGGCAGCTGCAGGCTTAGCCGCAGACCCAGATCCACTATTACCTGCAGCAACACCACCACCACTGCTATTATTCCCAGCGGAAGCAGAGGCAGAACCAGCACTAGCGGGAGGAGCAGCACCACCAGAAGAGGCGCCACCTCCAACACCGGGATCCTTCACCAAGGTGTTCAATTGGACGCCGTCTGGAACGGGGCCACTAGGGTTTGCAGGGCATGACCCTTGAGGGTTCACAGCTGTCAAGCCAAGTGGCACATTACCAGATCCATCACCGCTAAACTTGGGGAACTTGGATCCGGAAAATTGACAGTGGAAGAGCCCATTAAGCTCAGCATTCTTGGGTGCTTGTTGACAGTAGGGAACTTGAAGACTGTCAGGCTAGATAGAATAAAAAATACTTTAAAATCTTCGTTATCTCTAGGTAGTGTGGGAGGACTTACAGCATTGCGAGGCTGTTGAACGAAGATCTGCGCGAGCCTGATCATTTCGGGGTCGTTGTTGAGTTTCTTGGCCAGGTCAATCATCTGATCGGCAGAGTTCTGCTGGTCGCAGGGGCCAGCTGCAGCAAGGAGGGTACTGGCAGCTGTAACAGCGATGGGGTTGCATTGGCTTGCTCCACCAGCAGATGTCTATTTGATAGTTGTCAGACCGCAGCACCGAGGCCCCTCGCACGTGCCCATAGACTCACGCAAGCAGTTTCCCAAGGCGTCACGGAATCGATGGTGGTCTGGTTAATCCGCTTTTGGAGGAGGGGTACAGCCGGAGCGGACAGAGAAAGAGCGGACAAGATGAAGACGATGGTGAGTTTGAACATGCTGGCTTATAAAAAAAAAATCAGATGAAGATGGAATAGAGAGGAACGAGTGTATCAATAGGACCAAGCCAATAATTGAATGAGAGGATTAGGATTGAGGAGCACCCGGCTCAAAGGAAAGAATTTGAAAGGTGTTGTAGAAAGAGAGAAATGGAAAGAAGTGGAGGAAACGGAAACCTGAAGAAGAGGAAAGCGAGAAGCAGCACTCAATATATAGGGCGATTCGAGGTCACCCACATTTTTGTTAAGCTTGGCTCCTTATCCGCAGTGGGAATTTAGAACTCTTCCATATGACACCAACACACCAACAACGGATGGCAACGACAGCACTAACAACAGAACAGCCCAACAGAACAGCCCGGGAACAACATAGTCCACGCCGTCATGATTTTTTTTTTAAACTTCCTGATCAGACTTATCAATGCTAGCCGTTTGGAGAGCTCGGTATAGATCCCCTTATCGACTTGCAGAAGCAATAGACCAGCCGAGTGTATCGAAGGATCGAAGACCAAATCCATTTGTTCATGTCCAGCTGAGTGACCTCGGCCATAGAAACGTAGTACAAGGAGCACAGGGAGTCGAGAAGGTGCCTTGTGGAGGGTTGTCAGAGCGACAAAGAATGATTCAAAAGACCACCAGGCGAATATTGATTACGTAATGCAGTCCACTTATAAATTCAGGGGGAAAAACAAGTGATAGAACCTCACCGTATTCATGATTTCTATCATAATCACTTGGCTAAGATGGCTGATGGAGAAGATCAGGACCCCTGTTCTTGGACCCAGCATGGCCAAGAGTCTGCTCTGTACCCATACCACCAGTGGGACAGATGAGCTGACTTCGGAACACGGGTGTTCACCTTCCCGAGTCGTGTTTCCATTGCAATCTGTCTTCGCACAACAATAGC
>QFDT01000230.1:0-35911 GCA_003315915.1 Macrolepiota dolichaula | reverse complement strand
TTTTCATCCCAAGATGTGCAATAGAGGACTTGCAAAACTTATTATGGTGTATGGCCTCGCAAATTAAATGGCTGTATTTGCAAACATATTGCACCAAAGCAAGTCTGCTGTGTTGTCAGCGTGATGCAGCAGCAAACAGAATATAATGAGAACAATGAAAAGGAGAAAGTGAAACCCAGAGCATCCTAATAGGGTGATCTGTAGCACTCCTTATTCGAACTCTCATTGATTAAGAGGGAGTTGAACTTGCTATCGTGCAAGCCATTGCGAAGCAGGCTTGTCCGGAAATAAGCTCTCCCATCAGTTAGGATAAATACAATTGACCATGCAACAAGCACTCACTATCTCTCAAACTATACTCAGGCGCTACTCCAAAACAATCGCATACTTGACCTGAGCGCGATAGACAGTGGAAGGCTATTTGTGCCTTCGATGGTTAAGCCAGAATGGTGAAGGGTCGTGAACCACTTGGGTGTGCAGATCTAGTACAGATACTCACCGCTGCCACTCATGTCGCTATTATTGCAAGCGCAAACCATGCAATATATCATGGACTAGAAGAAAAACACCCTCTCAGCAGGATGTTCCTTAGTTTCCGAAGCACAATTTGCATCGAATTCACCTGTGGGTATCAATAGGTGATTTGACTTTCTACATGAGGCCCATACTCATGGGGGAATGTTTTCGGAAACCCTTGTCCCAGTGTACTGCCCCCTCAGCACTATGGTCCTCAGCGTATCGTGAACGGTGATGATTTACACCACGATACTTGGACCTTCTTAGATCAACCTGCAATTGGCTCGTCGCACCCGCAGTTCCTTAGAGGCGTCATCCTGACCATCCCTGGGCACTTTCGTTGTCCCTGTCGAGCCACTTCTTGTGATATGATATGGTACGTGATGTCATATCCTGAGGCAACAAAGATTGCGATTGTCACTGGATGCCTTGATCTAGACCAGCTACTATTTTGTGGTACGGACATTCGCTAGACCTCCCTCGTAAACCCTTGCTTCCGGGTACTTCGCCATAAATAACCTCACAGTTACTTGTCATTCCCACATCCTCTGTATAAATGTGTAATGCGCAGATCCACTACCGCCGCATGAGTTTGAGCTTAAAATTCGACGTGTGGGGGAGCATTTCCAGGGAGATATCTGATCTTTTGTCCCATCCGACCATGAGCTCGAGTGGCAACTGACAACCACGTTTGTGGGTAGCGCTTTCTCCGTTTCCATTCACATCTGCATTGTCCAGAAGTGACTCGTGCCCAAATTCCCCGGATGGGAGCTGCTGAATCGATATCTAAGAACCCACATGCTACGTTCGCTCTCGAATACTCTTCTCTTCTCAACTTTATGGATTCTCTCTCCTGCCCCATCCCTCGCGCGGTGCTGTCGGTCAACCGCAGAGTTGTTGGGTCGCTGAACGACCCCCCTTTGGTAAGTTGCCACTTCTCTTGATTTCCATCCGACTGATGCTCTTTGCATTGCCACCTTGAGCAGTACTCCTCAGAATCTTGGCCCCCGCGCTGGGATCGCACCGCTCTCTACTGTGTCGAAAGCATTAAGGCTACTACCCTCCCCAGAGCCGCTTGGATACAATATTCGATGAGCTCCCCGGAAGCAGCGAGCTCCTACACAAGTAATTGTAATAATCACTTCTCCCAGGTCAAGTCAGTTCACCACCGTCAGGCATCTCCTACTTCAAAAGCATAAAGCCTACTTGCTCCCGCCTCAGTGTGGACCCTGGACGGTCGAGCAGTTCGCTGCTGAGAGATATGGGACTGGTGGGTTGCGACCTGACCTGTGGCTTTGGTCACCATTCCCTGGTTCCAACACAGTGTATCTCCTGTATGGGTAATTGAAGCAGTGCCTCTCCTGACCCCAGGTTAAGTTGGTTCACCACCATAGAGTCAGTGCAACCCATAACGCACTGTTGTGGACAATCTCTTGCCGCTTGTCTATTGATATTGCTTGGCTTAAGTTGATTTGATCATACAGTGCCGTTCTCTCAATAGGATTACCACCACTGAGGACGCTGGACCAATGGCATCAAAATCAACAAAATAGAGATGAGTTTGTTTATTTAGCCTTCTACAAAACTGCGTGGGCCCAACTTTTTCGGGACGCAACTCTCGTTGGGTCAGATGGGGTGTTCAACCACCCCATTCACACCTTATTCAAAGCTTGTCATCGCCAACCGCTGCTGCCTTGTCTGGCTGGCCGGGAGTTTTCTTCCTCCCTTGCCATGTGTGATTACCATTCGGGTATTCTTAGTCTTTCCTCTCTCACTCCCTCGAGGTGCAATAATTTTTTCCCTCTGTTCCGCTTAGTGCAGAATGGCTATGGCTGTTCCTATTCCTCCTGTCGTTGTTGCACCCGGTACTATTTTTCTCCCTTGTTGTCATGTTGGTACTGATGAGGCTCTAACGAGCAGGCCCACCTTCGATGTGGCGGACGTCCCTTACAACCTTCCCTATGCCTCAAGTTTGACTACCTGACTTTCTCCTCTGTTGACTCCCTGACCTTCAATCTCCTCCTTTGACTTGTTCATTTGATAGCTGACTGACTAGATCAGTATCCAGGCACTCCGGTGACGTAGAGTTCAATTCCTTGTGCTTGCACTCATACCTTTGCACCAGCCCCGCGTAGTACCTAATGACGAATATTTGTAGCTAGATCTAGAAATTAGCACTTGTAATATGGCTCGGGTGTGTAGTTCTGTAGGGAAGCAGGCAATCTATCTCATACATACCCTAGCTATCCTTGGTTCGATCTTTGTGAGCTTGACTTAGTATGACACGTCACCGTAGACACACAATCTCGCACATCACTCATCACCACCAGCCAGCTCCACATACAACTCAGAATCCATACACATAATTTAAAGTAGTCCATTCCCTGCCGAGGGGCGTAGTTACAACCATGTACACGCTCACCGCGTCTTAGCAGTAGTTAGCTTGCTTGTAGCGGTATAGAAATCGAGAGTTCATCATCATCATAGTATGACACGTGATCTCGTTTGCGAGAGACGCGTCTGTTGCCCTTTTTCGTACCAAGCCGACCATCGTCTAGACATCATACCACAATGAACCCATACACACCTGGTCCACGAGCTGAACGGAGAAGAAAAACCTTTGCTTTATCCGCAAGGGAATATACCAAGGTCTACGAATCCCATTCATCGACCACTACGATCACTCACATTCAGTTCTCATAGATCACAGGAACAATCGCTTCCGTGCGCCGAAATCGGATGCAGGATGGTCTTGAAGATGAAGCGGATGTGCAAATAAGCTTCTCTCCCAACTCTGGCTCAAACAGTGCGCTTGATGGCTTGGAAATGCCGCGCTGAAAGTTTTGATACATCTCTGCAGACCAGAACGAGTCGTCGTTTATCGCGGAGACGTCTTTTGTTCGTGCGCCGTTGAATTCGCGTGTTGTGTCGAACAACTCGGCGCCGAAATCGAAGGAGAAGGGGAAGGCAAAGCAGGAGACTTTGGATCGGGTTCCGTTGGAGATCCAAGAAGCTGTGATTCTGGAGGATCTGCTTTATGTTTTGTTGGTGGGTAAGGTTCTTTCTTCATCGGTGGATGGTATCTCTTATCAAATAGAATCAAGGGTATTGAAGGGACTTATATAACGTTCGCTCCGGAGTATTCAGCGGAGGATGATGATCCGTTGCAAGGGATCCGTTTTGTTGTATCGCCATCGCTGGGTGAGGTACCGCGCTTCTGAGACACAAGATGTTGGACTGACTCCTTGACAGACTCATCTCTTAGGGACTTGGTGGAACGCGTCTTACCACTAGGAACATACTACACAGCAATATCAGCTTTCGTCGAGCACCGGAGCCACCTTGACTATGGTCTCGTGAACCACGCACTATGTGCAGCTATCCGTGACATGTTAAAGGTTCGTTGTTCATCAAATGACCCCCGACTCTGTAACATCATCTGACCTCCACTCAGGACTACCAAACCCTTCTCTCACAACTCGAACACGCGTTCAATAGCTCCCCACATTTCTCACTCCAGAAACTCTGGTTTTATGTCCATCCAACAGTCCACACGCTTTCCCTCATCTACCAACTTACCCTCGAACTCGCGACGGCGGACCAAGATGATGCCGCCTCCCTCTCATCCTCTTCATCCGACGTCGACCCGGAAGAAGAGGCTAGAAACGAAGCACTGGGACTCGGGGGCGCGAAACTACGCGCCGTGCTCTCCGAGATCACGAAAAATAGCGTATCAGGCTCGAGTGGAATTGCCGTTAAAGGTGGTGAGGTGTTGGCGATCATGTATGATCGTATGCAGAATATGAGTGGAGATCCAACCGCGAGTACGATCTATGGCACGTTATTGAAGGCTGCGGGAAAGCCATACGTAGACATGGTTAAGGATTGGGTTATGACAGGTAACCTTGAAGATCCGTATGAGGAGTTGCTTGTGAAGGAGAGTAAATTTATTAATCGCGGTATTTTGGAGATGGATTATACGGATGAGTACTGGGAGAGACGGTATACGGTGAGAGCCTTCGTCTTATCTTGGGCTGTGAAACACAACTCAGCTGGGACTTAGCTTCGTGATGGTTCGACGTCTGCCTCTTCCAAACGATCACAGGCTGGTATTCCTCCACCTCGGCCTAGTGGCAGGTTACCTGGAGGCGCTTGTGTACCCCCGCTTTTGGAGGGTTGGAAACACAAGATTCTGTTGGCCGGGAAATATCTCAACGTGATACGAGAATGTGGTATTGAGCTCAATCCGGAGAATCTCTCGTCCGATGAGGAGTTTTCGATGGATAACGAAAAGTACGCATACAACGTAGTTGCTTCCGGCTTCACATCTGACTGATGGCCCATTCAGGTTCTACAAATTTATTGAAAACGCCTACTCTAACGCTAATCAGGCACTTCTTCAGTTACTGCTTAGGGATGAGCAGCTAATATCCCGACTACGATCTCTGAAACGATACTTCTTTCTTTCGCAGTCATCTTTCCTCACACATCTTCTTGATCTTTCGTCGACCGAGCTACGGAAGGCGGCTCGCTCGGCATCCATTGTCAAGTTGCAGAGCTTGCTGGATCTGGCATTGAACACGGATGCACAAGGAGAAGATACACTATATCGTGAAGATGTCAAAGTGACGATGGCGGATAGTGGGTTGTACGACTTCCTTTTGAAGGTCGTGAATGTGCAGGGAATCGGCGGGCGAGGGGAAGAGGGCGCGGAAGATGGAAACGGGCACCATGTTCAAGAGGAGCCAAAGAAGGAGAAGGATGAGAAAAAGTCTATGCTTGGTGTGTTTCTAAAACTAACGATACTCGATTGAGGCCACGATACTCATGCGCCCTGACAGCAATCGATGCGCTAACACTTGACTATACTGTCAAATTCCCCCTCTCACTCGTTATCTCTCGAAAAACAATCCTCCGATATCAACTGCTCTTCCGATTCCTCCTGCACCTCAAACATGTTGAACAATCGTTGTCGTCAATGTGGATCGAGCAAAAGACATCGCCATGGCGAAAACTCGTACCACATCACCAAGATTTCGATCGGTGGAGGTTACGGGTATGTTTGTTGAGAGCAAGGATGTTATCATTCGTGCAACAGATACTCGCGTTTGCGACGTTTGAAGTGCTGGAACCAAATTGGCGAATGTTGGAAGCCAAGCTGGAAAAGGTGACGACTGTGGATCAACTTCTAAGGGACCACGTGGATTTCTTGGATACGTGTTTGAAGGAATGCATGTTGACTAGTTCGAAGCTTCTGCGGGTATGATATCATGTCCCTTGGTATGGCTGGTCCCTTGCTGAAGCGTTTCACAGGCATATTCACGTTTGATTGTGACGTGCTCAACATTTGCGTTGTATACATCTAACTTCACCAAGTCAGCAAATCAAGCAATAACAGCTGCGGAAACACCAGAGGGGGATCAGGCTATGGCGAAGAGGTGGGACTTTTTGGGAAAGTTCGAGACAAATTTCAATCACTGGTGAGTAGTGGCGAGGCGATGCTACTTGTGGCCGTGGCTGACGGAACGACGTGGTATTAGGTTCCACGTACATTTAGACTGCGTCCAGTTTTACGCGTCCAGTGAGAACGTATCTCTGTTGCCGCTGGTGGTGCGCCTGAACAGCGTGAAGTCTGCAGCTTACAACTAATTTTGTTTCGGCGGCGATTTGTGTTGTCATTTTTGTGATGCTTTTATTGAATCTATCATTTCGTATACTATACGCTGTGTACTCTGAGAGAATAATCCACCCGTTGATATCAGTCAATGAGTCGAGCACAGCAAAAAGATCTGCGAAGGGCCTAACGTGATAGATCTGTTGGAATAATTAACTAGCGAAGCAAAGCTATGTTATGCTAATAAATGATGATACCGACCGGAACACGTAGACCTTGTGGACGAAACGAGGTAAGGCGAGGCGCCCGGAGAGGAGTAGAGATGGGATGGCTGGATGAAAATAGCCGAAAAAGGACTTATTACTTGTTTCGGAGAACTGCCATCACAAACACAACTCTTACCACTCACCATCCCCATTCTACCACTTCTGCGCACCCACACGCGACTGTTTACGCAGCAAACCAATACTAATCTTTGGCATTTTCGGGGTCTACGACCACGCACACGCATACGGACAAAATATGGGCGAAATAGTCAATGTGCTGGTCGCCTTTGCGGTTATCATCTTTCTTTTCCGTTGGGTGACGTCTGGTATGGATTTTCGTATCTGTGTATGTTATATTGTTATGGCTTATTGTGTGCTTCTCTGCTTCGTAAAGGGAATAACTCGGATAGTCAGGCGAGACAGAGGTCGCCTGCTGAAGTCCTGGGGTTTAGGCCGAAGAATGTTACACAGGAAATGGTGAGTTTTCCGTTCGATCTGTTGCGTGCCTTGGCGTGGAATCCGAGTTAGGATTGGGGGTTTCACGTTCAGCTCTACGAGGGCTGTTCCTGTCAGTTGTTCTTTCTGGGGTTCTGTGCTGACATTACTGGATGCAGATCATGACAATATCAAATATGTTCCCTGACATTCCTGCGTACGTCCCTTCATTAGGGCTATATACCTTCCATAGCGCTAATGAACCTCTTCTCAGTGATAATATCAAATACGACCTGCTGCGCTCTGGTAGCATTGAAGTGACTACAAATAAGATCCTTGAAAGAGGATATCTTGAAGCAGTACGTTGCCCCGCGAACCTTCTCCCAGCCCTAATACTGAGTTCTGAGTATCACTCCTTCCCTCCGCTCCCTTGGTATCGCCATCGCTCAGCCTCCTGCAGCATATTACACCCTCCACCCACGCACGAATACTACCTCACAAACCTCCGCGACTGCTAATAATCAGCGACCCACATCACAGCGCGCAGCGGACAAGCAACCCGAGAAGAAAGAGACTTTGATTTCGAGGTATAACCTCGAACAACGTGCAACAGGGGAAGAGGATATTAAGGAAGAAGAGATTGGCGGGAAGGCTGTCTGGGAGGATACAGCAGAGAAACGTGAGGCAAGTCTGAAGGAGAGAAAGGCGAAGATGATTTTAGCTGCCAGGCAGTGAGTGTTGTTCCTCTGCGTATTCGAAACGTGTAGGTAGATCTGATGAACGTCATTTCAGACAATTGTTGGCCCGGGAACAAAAGGACGCGTCTTCCGCATCCGCCTCTCCTGCGGGCTCAAGCACTGGAATTCAGCCATGATCTCTCGTGCTTGTACTCGCTTCTATTTTTTGTAGATGGTACCGAGCGGTTGTATCGACAACTTTAATCTATCCACCCACTGTTACGAAGTGGATTTGGGCACTCGAATACCCCCGCCTTTTTCGCGCGGGCTTGCGACTTTGAAACGAATCGACTTTCCTTGCAAGTCGATTGATTGTGATCGTGCGGGAACCCCTGAATAATGGTGTCACATAAGCAGACATATGTTTATGTTGATATTCTCGGCCAAGCAGGGGGCGCCCAACGCGAAAGCCGCTGGCTGTTTGGGTCGGTAAGAGAGGAGATGGAATCCTAATTTCATGTTCTCAGCGGTGGGCACCTAGAGCCCCACCATGCTCATGATTTTGGTACTATTACCGAAGGACCTAATAGGGACTTCAGGGCTGCCCCAAGTCTTGTTCAACCAGTCAAGTCCGGGATCATAAGTTACTCCCTCCATTTTCCGATAACCTCTGCAGGTGCCGGAATGAAAATAACGTGACGTCATGATTGACCCTAAATGAGCGCAACCCGGGGCGGACATAACGTCTTATCAGCTACCATGTCCTCCCCTCGTACCATCCGTGTAGCCCTTCTGATATGTGGTCAGCTCTCTGGTCTTGTGTATGTTGCTAATGGTGGTTACTATGATGTCTACCGCCGGTTCTTGCTCAATTCGTTACCACCCAACTCGAACGCGACTGTCGTGGTCGATGCGTTTGACGTGGTTAATGAGATGAAATATCCAGAAGAGGAACGAATATCTGAGTATGATATGGTGATGCTAACCGGGTCGGGTGAGTGCTACACACTTCTAGGGAATGTGAATCGGAGTGGCCTGACTATATGAGTAGCGGCTTCCGCGTATGAAAACTTGGAGTGGATCAATCGTCTAGTCGCTTTTGTCCAACATGTTACCAAAGATCATCCCAAAGCCAAGATATACGGCAAGTTCAGCCCTCAGTCCCTTTCAATCCGATATTCTAACGCGATCATGTCACAGGTATCTGCTTTGGTCATCAAATAGTTAGTCGAGCGCTCGGTGGCAAGTGTGTTCCGAATAACGGACGTTGGGAGATTGGTCCGACCACCCTTCAGCTTACGGATCTTGGGAAGTCAATATTTGGAGTTGATGAACTGGTGAACTTGTTTTATCTATTCAATTCTAATCAATCAAATTAACATGTACTGGGACGCAGAGCATACAACAAATGCATCGGGATCATGTTCCCCTTGACTCACTCTCCGACCCACTTTCATCAAAGGAGCTCCATCTTCTAGGGTCCACTTCGATATCGGAGAATCAGGGTTTCGTCAAATTCTACCCGAGTGAAACAGAAGACCCTAACCTCCTAGAACGAATCCATATCATAACCCTCCAGGGACATCCAGAGTTTACCGAATCAGTAGTGACAGGAATAATCCGACAGCGGTCGGCGTCTGGAGTTATTGATGCAGCAGCCGCACAAGGCTACTTTGGGGAGAAAGGTGATCAGGGTGATGGTGAGCCAGAGAATAAGGAGGGCACAGGTAGAAGATGGTGGAAGGACGATGGTGTGGGTATTATTGGCTCTGTGTTTTGGAAGATACTTGGAGTGAAATCTACTTAGCATCATGGCCAGGTGCCCCCGTCGACTACCCCGCTAAATTTCCAGCATTTTTGTATGGAACGTACTAACGTGAATGATGATAAGAGTTCGCGAGTGAATTTATATGATCATGATATTTTGAAATGGGCCTACCTGCATCAAACCCCTGAGGCTGCTGAGCCTCCTCGATCCCATCTATTATCCTACTAGTCCTTCATAAATAATCACCTGATAGAGCATTTAGGTCATAGCAGTAGGCCTCGAGCGCGCAGAAGCTTCATAGCATTTCCACTGCCCAAGATCTGACCAGTCATGTGCGACAACACTGGTTCCGATGACCTCGTTTGCCAAGTTTCCAATGTGGTATGATGTTGAATTCAAAAAGTACTTGAGCATGATGTGTTGTTCCGAGGAGATCGCTGCTAAAGCGCTAACGAGCGATATCTCCACTCTAGACAAGGGTCTACTAATTTTGTCACGCAGGAATAGTCGCCTTTCCTTCGACCCAGAAGTCGACCTCAATCTTGTCGCTGTGATGATCATGACTGCTTCCTTCAAGGTATTTATACTTCTTTCTCTCCGTTGTGTTTGGGATGGTTCAATCTCTACTGATGAGTTCACCCGTCGGGGTTTAGAAAACACACTGGTACATTTGATTGCCACTCGACCTGACCGTTGCTTCTTCTGTCTTTTGGAGCTTGGATCGCCTCAGTGGCTAGGATTACATACTACGAACATTTAGAAGGTAGACATTAATCGGGGGTAGTGTATGATAACAGAAAGTCTCCATGGTTTTAGAACAAATAACCGATTGGATAAGCATCACAAGATCTACTTCGAAGGTTGTTTCTACCTTAACACCCTTGAGACTGTCGAGTAGACCAGGGCCCTCATCAAAATCTGTTTTTTTTTTTGGAGATGATGAGTTGGAGGTAGCAACGATAGTCAGACGGATGGTTTTGATACAAGAGAATTTCTCTTACGACCAACATGTATCTCGAATTCATATCGCATATTCAGTAGCTGTAGATGTGCGTAGGAGTAGTTCTTTACTCGTATTCATAATCATAGGAAGCATGCAATGGAACGAGATGACGATCAAGGGCTACGTCGTAAAATGGGGTATCATACCGAAAGTCATCACACGAAACTTCCCCCGGTTCAGCCCCAGCACTCGACCATCGCAGATAACGATTTCTTTCGGGACCAACAGAGAAGTACGCAGCCACAAAAGTGGGTATGGTCCCAAACCAGACTTCGGCACATTTCCTCTGGAATTCTATCTTCCACAGAACCCACTCGTTCCCAGGTCCCGCTGGGTCTGTGGTCCAGATGAATTTCTTCAGGCGGGGGAGTGATTCAACGTATGGAAAGATTTTCGCTGCATCCTGGGGCAATTCATACATTAATCAATCAAGGTAACCCACCAGTCTGTCAATGACACTCACTTCAGCACCCCGATAGTCAGCATAGCGGTCACGAGTTATGATGTGCAAGACCTCTAGAGATTGGAGATGGTCCGTGAATTTCGCTAAATCGACATCGAAGAAGCAAGCATAGAAGATTAACACCCGTAATTTGGAATATGTTGAAGCCATCGCGGTCAGATCCCAGTCATAAAGGGCTTTTATCCGATGACCAACAAACCCCAGTCTTGTAACGGATGGAAGGCGAGGAACCAGGTAATGAGCCAACTCGGAGCTTCCAATGTACGTTTCGACGGCGGAACACACTGGTTGGCCATCATCGTAATCAGGATCGATTGTATTTGGTAAATCGAGATGGAGATATTTCAGGTGGTGCTGTGACGAGAGGAACGAATTATAGATATTCGTGTGTACGTGCCATATCCAGTCCGAAAGATACAAATGCTCCAGCTGGAATGGGAGGTTGGCGGAAAAACCCCTTTCGTAATACCTCTTGGTCTGCCAATGAACTGAAAGCCGCAGGCATTTCAGGTTGATCATCTCTTTGAGGGCAGAATAGAATAGCTCCACGATATCGTCGTCATCGCCTGGTGTACACGAAATCTCCCGGATATATGTTGCAACTGCGCGATTAATTGTTATAGCCTTGAGGAAACCAGGGAGCTTTCCCAACTTTGATACCCAGTCAAATCGATCTCCCTTGTTGTTTGGTCCACCGTAGAATTCGTAGAGTATTTTACCCTGAAAGCCAATTCTTCGAAACAACAGCTTCTGAGCCTGCACCCCGCACGAGCTCGAAACTAGGCTGAGATTGACCAAGGACTCCCGATCGTCCTGCAACTCGTGAATGATTTTGTCAATGAGCTCCAGGGGAACGTGGTATCGATAGACGGGTGAAGACGTGGTCAAGGCCATGGAGGCTATGAGAAGAGGAACCGGTGTGTGTCACGGCTCAAGCGAGGGGTTTTCTGTCCTAAAGTTTACCTCTATTTGTCAATCATTTGAGGGCGCGAACATCGAACGTTTATTGGGCATGATTGACCCGGAGGCTTGTGGCCTGAGGCGTGGATAATAGCCTGAGGACAGGTGTGGAAGTAACTCCGTACCCAACCCAACAGCACACTCCTCGATTTGGAGGTCGGTCCTGCAGCAAAGAAGAGGAAATCGGGAAGTGGGGCTCCGTTTGTTCCACAAAACCTTCAGTCGCAACGCTCATTCAGTAATTTTCTGGAGATGCTGAAGAAGGGAGAGGGGACGGATGCGCTGAGTACAGTTCTGAGGAATCAAGCTCTTTCTGGGCGCACTTGCCATGTATCGCATCATTCACGAGTGAAATCTGACAGAGACCACAAATATATCACCAAGAGTAGCTAAAAAAACAACCAACATCCCTCACATCAACTATATAATCAAATCCGAACCGGGTGCATCAAAAACCCCGTGGGGAAAAAAGCTACCGTGGCAGGAGGGTGAAGGTGAAAGTCAAAGAGATAAACTATACACGGATGTCTTCTTGTTGTATCGGCTCTTGCCCAAGTGATCTACCAGGTTGCGCTGGTTAGATGAAAGTAAAAGAATGGCAGCGTCCTGACCTTCCTGAAACTTAACCAATATCTCAAGTTCACCTGCAAAAGAAAGTTAAAAGTAAGACCATTATGCGCCGTCCTCAATCTTGTCTTGCGTCCTGATATCGCGTCTTGTCTGTGATCCTTTCTTGCGCCTTGATTAGTCCACCTTGGGTCTTGAGTGTCCCTTTTGAAGCCACACGAATTTGAACCCCCATCTACGCCACTACTCAAGGAAGCAAGCGCGCCCGCCTCGTTAAACATATCACGACCGTTCAAGGAACGTTCTTGCGCCGAGTCAGAGGTGCAGATCAGGGCCAAGCAACCAGCGGCGGCATGTGTAGACAGCTCCAGGAGGCATACCAAGAACAATCCCCCTGGGAGGGCCGTGGGCTAGGACTTTTATTTTATTTTTATTTCCTGCAATACTAGTCAGAAGCGGCGGTGAAGAAAGCGATGAAGAACGTACCTTTGTTGATTCTACTTTGTTTCGGCTCATTCTTGCTTCCTGATGTGCATGTCAATAGAAATATCGCAATGCGAATCCAAATTACGACTTACATTTCCGTTTATTTTCTTGAGGACTATTGGGGGCCAGAGATTGCGGGCGTTGTTAAACGTTTACTCACCGTTCATTCTTGATGTTGGCGTGAGTCGTTACTCGAGGCGAAGTCGTGTCTTATGCCGCTTGACGTCGTTGGTGTCTCTTGTAGCAACGACCTTGGCGTCGTCCGACCGGAGGCCCAGCACGAGAGAAGTTGAGGGGGGAGATTGAGGGGGTTCAATCGAGGGAGAGGTAGTGAAGAGCAGCACCGAATACCCTAGGGTTTATATAGCTTGGCTGACATCCCAAAAGGACGTCAGCGTTTAAAATTCTTCTCATGTCGCCACAAAATCGCTTGGCCTTTACTCATAATTGGAGCGGTTGATGTTCAAGCCGGTGCTTTTTTCTGTGCTCAATTGAGTAAATTTGAGGCAAGGACGAAATGTGTTCGAGATGATCAATCAGTCTCGTCACCGTGCTTGATGACCCTTATAGAACACCTTTGTGGGTCCACAACTTCGTTCCGTTTAAACACATTTCTTGAACATTTCCCCTCGTTTAAAGGACGAGCTTCCTTCAAAATGGCCTCTATTGGAACAAAAACGGACGTCTATGCAGTGAAATCGGAGAGGAAAAAGATCATTTTCAGGAAAGAAGGGTCTGTGGATACCATTTAGCGCTCGTTGGGATAAAAACAGTAACAGGGTTCTTGAACACATGTTTCCACAATTGCAACCGTTGAGGAATCACGAAATTACAGCCCCACTGCGTCGTGCCAATGCGCAGCAGCAACTCACGATCGCAAGGGACTCCTTTCTTGACGCATTTGAAAGTTTATAGTTTTTTTCCCTTCCGCACAAACGACCAACATACAAGTGCGTCTCCCCAAAAATAATCAATCCCAGTCTAGGAAGAGAGATATTGGCTAGGCGAGGAATGAGACCAAGGGACTCATAGATAGATAGGGACTTACCACGTAATATAGAGACGTCATACCATAGTTAGTCGGACCCTACTTAGTAGACCCGGACCGCATACCTCGCTACCTACAACATTTATTCCTTCCGCAAATTCTTTTAGAGCTATTTCACCATTGATAAGTTGGTTTATTCCCCGATTGCAATTCCATACGCAACTTTGACAATACTGGAGCCAAACGCACCGCAAAAAAAGGGAGTTCGAGGGACACAGGTGGTGGTTACGATAGCACATCAGACTTACTGTCAGACGTGACGCATAAAGTCATCCGGCGTCCGCAACAGTCCGCGGATGAAGGCGCGAGTTGTGATAATCTGAACATCATGATATTTGTGCACTTGTTGGGATTGAAGTGATGGTGGAAGGGACGGCGATAACACCTCCACTAACCACCGTATGGTAAACAGTGTCATTTATACTCCCGGCACATCCTGCATAATGATTAGTGTCTGCCTCGGCTACGCCAAGTTGAGACACGAACATTTCAATCAACATGGGCATTCGAAGGCGATCGGAATAGTTGGAGGATCGCTTTTCAAACAAGTCATTTGTTCACGACAAACTGCTGAGTATAAGGAAGGGCTGTCCAAAAACCTCGAAGATGTCCCCTGTATATTATATAATATAAGATACGTGAGATTCGTTGATTGTGGGGATGAACATAGGTATACTTGTGCTTTCATGACAAGTAGGGTAACATAGAAATAATCAGCATAGTATCAAGGTGAACGAACAAATGTAGGATGGGTAATGGCTAGTCGGTAGCCGTTGGGCTGCCGAAATCCAGGTCCGTGAGGCGAAAGAAAAACGCAGACGGGTGACCCGTCATCCATTTACCTACTTGCTTCACCATGTATTCGCTCAAGGGTGATGTCGGGTGGGAAGAAAACTTGAACGTTTCTTGATGTTGTACGGTGGTGTCACGAACTCGACGGCGCGTCGACATTGGAGTCGGTCGTCGAAGGCGAGTGACGATATACCCGTGGCAGTCACGAGCACAAGAGTTCTTCGCGTTCGGGTTCGGATCAATACCTTTTGGGTTCAAGGTGTGATTGAACCAGTGATACATCGCTGAGACTTAGACAGGTGAGTCACACCATGACTTAGTCGCTGTACGGAGAAGAAGACCTGGTCAAATTCCACAAACAGGGAAGTCAAGATCAAACATACCAGCGGGACGGTCCAGCCCAAAAAATAGACCAAGCTTGTATCATATCTTCCTGTAGTCAGGGTGGCCGTGGCATGTGTTGCTGGGCGCTCGTCACAAACATACCTGATTACGTGTTCAGTGGCTGAATTCCATATCAGCTTTTATGTAATAATTGAAGGGAGGAAGCCTTATGAAAATTCACTCTCAATATGGCTGTTCCTTGAGACCCCTACTTGTGTGGCACTTGAGGTGATGCTTAATAGCCGGTCCTGATCACCCTAAACATGCCGATCCGGGTGTTGCTTCCCCCACCAATTCACAAGTGTCGAGGTAAGTATTCGAACTGACTCTGCCACTGTCGAATCCGGTTTTGAGGAGACTCATATTTTTTCACGTTAGTTTTTCATATGTGTAAGAAGCCGACTCTACATCTATCCCTTCTCCCACGCATCATGATACTTTCCTACGGTATAAGTGAATTTCCAGCTGTTGATCATGACAGGTTAAATATAGTGCAGTGCCGTTGGAGAGTGTCAGCCTCGAAATTTGGTACTTCACACGTCTCCGATATCAAGATTCGATTTTTGGGTTCGATGGACCATTGAAACACAGGGAAAATGATGAACATGATGATTTGTGGTGCATTATCAAGGTCGGACATATATTTGGAAATCGATACAAGGGGAGGTTGTGCGCTGCATGTTACATCACAGACCCTGGCACAATATCTACAACTATGGTTTTGTTCTGGGCAGTTGGATGTGATCATGGGGACGTTTGTCGAGATCTTTTATAACCCCAGCTGTAGCCCACATCCCCCCAAACATTTGTCTGCCTCCCCACATCTGCGCCAATGGTGGAGGTTTCAAACTGGCTTAGACGACTAGAAGCCATATTCTTGAATGCGTGTGTGGGTTTCCGCCGCCAGAATGCCCAACACTTCATGATGTCCTTATTTAGAATTGTCAACACGGAATTTGATCATCTATAAAGCCATATGCTCTTACTCTTTGGGTACCAAAAACAGCAAAGATGATCATACCCGCTA
The DNA here is from genome assembly GCA_003315915.1 of Macrolepiota dolichaula. NCBI lineage: Eukaryota > Fungi > Basidiomycota > Agaricomycetes > Agaricales > Agaricaceae > Macrolepiota > Macrolepiota dolichaula. The sequence goes on along the minus strand of QFDT01000230.1, from coordinate 19,905 downwards.
TGTGGGGCCAAAAATAAGCGAAGTGATTGATGGTAGGATAGATGACTGACGGAGAGCGAGGCAATACGAGGTAAAAGTGTTGTCTGCACTGTTTGTCGCATAGGAAGAGACGTATTGCCTGTGAAAAGGCCCTGAATATGTGACATTTGACACCGCCTTTGCAAGGAGCTTACCCAATGACGATAGAAGCGGCAATAGAAAGGGCGCTTGCACGAATGTAGATTGAGAGCACTTGGTGAAAGATGGCGTCACCTCGCCCTTTCAGTTTTGAATAGTGCCTTTTCAATAGGACCCCCATTTTCACTGGCGTTATGAGGGTCACTCATTCGTGAATCGTGAACGATTGATACGCGAAGACTCACCGATGATGATCATCCATATGAGCATGACTATGCTCATTATTGCACCACCAACATAAAGCCTATGTAACAACATGTTCACGATGTTCTTTGGAAGAGAAGAGTCCTGAATCACATACCCGGTGTGTGTTCGCGGCGTGCAGTATAATTTATAGTGATTTGGAAACACATTGGGCATCGTCTTGTCTAGGATCACGACCTCGGTCGGAAGTCAGATGCCAAGTTTATATTGATGTGACCAGAATGAATAGTCAACACACCAGACCATTCAGCAAGAGAAAACCAACAAAGGAGAGGGGAGGAACGAGAACAAGCTATTCGTGCTGATCTGAGTATGGCTGCGTTGCTGCGGTCAGAGTGTATTCACCGATAGTTTCGCGTTTCTGGAGAGGGAACGAGGATCAGCGTTGTCATCCTCTGCTGTAATCATATATTTTAGCTTGACGTAGAACTGAAGGTCGTGACAAGGTCAGGTTCAGTCCGGAGTTTACAGAGACCTTGAGTGAACTTTGCGTACGTTAATGACGAAGCAGCCAAAAGCGATAACAGCCCTGAAAATGATACGTTCATAGTTGTTCATAATGAAAATCATGTCAATGGATCTTACCAGCCAGGGATAGAATACAAGAGGATAGCCTGAAAAGCACATAGGCCTCGAGGAAGCTCCGAGCCCGTTTGTTGGCCCATACCGAGCACAAGGATAATATCAAAAAAGAGCCCTGGTGTCAAGAGACCGTACCAAGTGACTTCACGGCGGATTTCCCGAGACAGGACAGCCGTGCCCAGCACAAGCAGACCGAATAATAAAGAACAGATGACAATAAGGTCAAACCCGACAACTGTGCCCGAAGCCATGAGCAAGGAACGAAGGACTTCAACAAGAGAAAGATAACAAAGGAGTGTGGTGTTTCGGCCTAACAAGGTATCATAGACTGGGAGGATATATCTGTGCTTATATTGCGACGGAAGGATCAGGCCCTTCGTGATGCTCTCCTTGATGCATTCAAGTGTATGGTGGTAAAAATTTGTTCTGAAATAGGTTGTTGGCAGTTCGTTGAGGGTGGGATCAATTCGAGCGTCCTGATGTGATATATTGTAGTGCGCGAGGTTTTAGTGTCATCTCGATTGATCCATGGACTCGGAGCCGGTATCTCAACAGCTTGACAGCCAAGATGTGGGGTAGGAACATTATCTTATATGTAGATGCCGCCAACAGTTACTAGTGTAGCAAACCGTTCAAGGGTCGATGGCGTAGTTGGTTATCGCATCTGTCTAACATCTTCTCCAATTACTGATTGGATGGTCACAGAAGGTCCTCAGTTCGAACCTGGGTCGACTCATTTTCATTTTCAAAATGTGGATACAATCTTTCATTCCATAACACATTGTAGGATAAGTCGAGATCATGCAGAAGGATCTACGGAGAAAGGCCTCTGGCTACGCGTGTTGTCCATAATGATGCGGCAGCATAGTGTCCCTCGGGAAAGTGGTTACATTAGGAGGATCAGGAAATTGGACGTCCTAAAACTGTTGTTATAAACGGGATTGCCATTGTTGTACCATATGTACGAGATTCTATTTTCACCAGTCAGTGTTCATGGGAACGCAGACTGAGAAGAATGACGCCGTCGTCAACCACAGTATCAGGGATGATCATCCGACCCTGGACGATATTACTACGCTCCGTCTAGATATTTGCCAAGGAAAAAAATCGGGCTGGCAAAGTAGTTAGTGATGGTGTTGCACTATAACAATTCGAAAAATACATGCACTGATAAATGACCAGATGTTTGCGACGAGAACGGCGACGATAGAGAGCTCGGGGAAATTGTAGTTTTTATGAGATGACTGGAAGACAAGTGTTTTGTGACTTGTGCAGAATGCCGTCCGAGTTATTTGGGAAGCGAAGAGCCATCAGAATAGAATGTTGACATCTTAAGACAGACATTTATTGACCGGATGTTAGACGAACACGTCGTGGATATAACTTGCTGACGTCCTTATTCCAGGTCTGGACATATCTTTGGTAGGATAACATGTGTGAGTTGTTGACCAATGTGATGTGTGGATTCTATAGTCACGTATTGGTTCTTGTATTGACTTAGAAGACGTTTTGAGACTATATCGGACAGGGCGGGTTGGGGAAAGCAATTAAACAAGCCGCGGTTGGGACCCTGACTTCGAGGTCCACGCAACAACAAGTTGACGTTGCAACATATATTCGTCAAGTGCGATAAGCAACACGGGAACTCGCCAGCCAAAACTCGGTCCCACCCTCCTCGCACCATCCGAGAGGACCCAAGTCGCATTCTGCGCAAGCCAGTAATTTCTTCCTCAAACCTGAGTATGTATTATGAAGTTTTTCTATGTGAAGGGTAATACTTTGCTTACCTGAGCTTCCTACGGGTTTTGAAAAACCGACATTCTCGAAAGTCATAGGTGAAGGTGTTACCAGCCACCATTGCGCTGTTTCTCCAGGTGGAGGGAGAGGTGCCAGAAGTGGATTGAGGGGCACCTCAAGTGGCTGCAGCTAATGACAATGTGGTTAGGATCGATGATACCACAATACCGAACTATAAACCACTTACCTGCTCACTTGCCCTTTCAACCCATGTCGCCACGCCCGACTTCAAGATTATACTTCCACAATTTGGGCGCGGACAAAGCAGATCAAACTTGTTTGTCGAAGTCCCCTCCCCAACCAGGGTAATAACATCACCTAGCCCATTCTCAAACGAGGCCAATAGTTTTCCGGTCGGTCTGCTTTTCCCGGACGAGCCGCGTGACAACGCCTCCCAGAGCCCTGCAGGAATTTGCTGTTGGCCGTCTGGCTGTACTGGAAGCGCAGCAGCCGCGGCAGTAGCATCTATCGCTGAAACCTGTGATGCAGTGGTTGATGCAGTAGTCCCAAGTACGGAAGAGTCACTCCTGAGATCCACCCGCAGTTCATACCAAGGCAACGATCCGTGCACAACCTCACTCTTTCCTATCATCTTGAAACCTGCATTTTCGTAGAAGGGTATAAGGTTCTCATGGGCAATTAGAACAATCCTCTTGTACGGGACTGATCCAGCTTCGACGTAGGCTCGGAGACGGGAGATGTATTCCTTCAGTAGTTTCGTCGCGATCCCTTTCCCTTGAAATGATTTCTGAACACAGATCGAATGGATGCAGATCGTAGATGCTCCCGGCGTGTGTTTGGACATGGAATCGTGCGTAAGAGTTTCAGAGGAGGAGAGTGTTGAGCATATGTACCCTATGATCTCGCGGTTGTCGTTATGGGGGATGAATGCACCGAGAAAGAGGTCGGGAGCTTGTTCCTGACGAAGCCTATGCGAAATATATATATCTTAGGAGGTATATGATAGCCATGTATTAGTATGATACGCACTTGAACTTGTCCAAACTCCCGGCTTCGTCGGGCGGGAATCCTGCCATGGCGTGAGCAGGTCGCCCTGATATTCTTGTCCGTGGAAGATTTGCTGACCTTCTTGCTCAATTATTATCGCATCAGAGACCTCTTCCGCTTTTACTAGGTCGAATATAAGGTTGGTAGGTGTGGCCATCGCGTCGATGATAAAAGGATTAGCGTGAGACGCTAGTGTACCATTTGGTAATTTGATTTATCAATAAAGGGGCGCCTATGTGTTTACGCGTTCTCCAATTTCAGAATAAGAGCAAATGTAAGGACAAAACAGACATTCATTAGGGACTCTCGCAAGGTAACTTTAGGTATGAGACATTTGTTATCATAGGTTCATACAAGCAGTATATATCTTATATATCCAACTGCTTCTCAAAAGCTAGTTATGGTCTTGTTCAATCCAGGGGTAGTAGAGAGACTAGCCAATGTCTTTCCAGCATATATAATCTGAATCTTCCTGGGCGCGGCTTTGTCGCCGACTTTGAATACGGCTTTCGTGGGCTTTCCCTGGTTCCAAGTGAGATCGACGGTGATGCCTCCACGCACACGGGCGCCTCTGATGGATCCCTTTGACCATTGAGAGGGTAGAGCAGGGAGGAGTGTGATCTTCAGTGGCGTGTCGAGCGTCGGGACGTCGGGGGCTTGTAGGAGGGCGTTCTATCAAAGCCAGTGTCAATGCATATAAATTCTGTAGTAGTTCATACGCACCATTACGGCGGAAGGATATGCGAGGTTGGCATCGATTTGGAAAATTGGGTCGCTATCGAATGGATTGTACTCCGAAAATAGATTGGCGGCAAAATTCCTCTGGATGCAGTACTGTACCAGGTCGCCCCATCAGCACATTTCATTTGGAAAAGATGTGAGGTCGCACCGAAAGTATATGATAGAACGTCTCCGCATCTCCGAGCTGAGCATATGCAGCCGCACGCCAAGCCTTCTCCCATCCTGAGTCTGCATCTGGACCCGTCCCATTCCCTCTATGCACCAAACTTATTTGCGCAGCGTCGAGGACTTGCTGCCTCGTGTATGCCACTTCTTGACCATTGGCGATCACAGGGCCTTGGAGAGTAGGATCATACGATGCAACAGCATAACCTGGGAAGAGGCCAATGAGATGTGACAGATGACGGTGGGTGTCTGTAGGTGAATCCTGGTCAACCTTCCACTCCTGGAGCTGGCCCCATGAACCAATGTGAATGCCTCTATCGATTTTGCCGCGTGCAACAAGGATATCGTTAAGGAATTTGGTATCGGTATCTCCAGAGGCTGCAAAGCCTTTCTCGACAGCGTTAAATAGTTGCCAGATGATCTGTTGCGCATGTGCGCATCCTGCCAGACATCAAGCCAAACATCTTGAGTATATTGCTTGATTCATTGAGAACAAAATATCGTACCGAAGGTTATGGGCACTTGTTCCGGCGAGTTACAAGGGGCGGCAACCAGAGTAGAGTCGTTGAAGTGAAGATCTTCGACGAGATTATCAAGGTGGAAAGAGGCGACGCCCTGACTCCAGAATGAGGTTCAAACTATTAAAAGCTTTTCAGCTCTGCGCACCTTCAATAAGGGCCAACCTGTCGACTTCCACCAGGCGACGTCATTGGTATAGTCAAAGTAATCCCATACGTGAATCATCTAGAAATATCAATTACTTCATGGTGCTTTCGCCGCTGGTGATATAACCCACCATCCAGACATTGGCCTCTGATCGGATTATCCTCATAAATATGTGCCACGTGTACCTGGAATAACTGGACATACCGGGGTAATCTGCCCATTGAGCGGAATTTCCGCCATCAAAGGCCTTCATGCCTGAATGACCAAAGATCTAGTTCTCTCAGCACATGTGCAACGAATTGTTATAGTTTGGACCCACATTCATCTGCAATACCGTTAAGACGCTTGTGTCAGAAACTTGAGCCCGTGATACTGCGTACCTCGTTATGGACCACCCATCCTCGCGTGATATTATACAACACCTCAGCGGTGTAAGCACCCCTTGGAGCCCAGTTTTTCTATCGATGACATCAAGTTAGTGATATTTTACTCGTGATAGCGATTTCAAGGTGTGATTCATACCAGAAGATAGTCAAACATTGGTTTAGACACATCCAGGTTCGTCATATCTGCAGCCCAATAGTTCATCTGGATATTGATATTCGCATCTGCCAATCACCCAAGCACCAGCGCACAAAAGTCAGTGGTAGAAACGAAGATGTTTGAAGGGTATCATTTACGGTAATCTGAATTATCCACCGATTGTACACCAAATGGGAATGAGACCATTGCCAGGGCATGGGATATGAAAACGTACCAGCAGACCAAGCATTCCCAATCCCATTTGCCCACTTTCCTTGCAAATTCGTAGGCAACACACCCCGCGCACTACTCGCCAGCAAATACCTTCCATAATTGAACAATAGCCACTCAATGTACAAATTCCCGGCTGAGTTCCCCACGGCATCAATCTGGTATTGTGACATTAATACATCGGTAGGGGTATCCAACACCGCTGTCTGCCCAAGATCCAAGGCGAAAGGTGCCGTAGTGACGCATTGATAGTCTTTCACATGTTCCGCGAGAATGTCCGCGAATGACGTGGAGGAGACTGTAGATTTGGCCAGAAGTGATGTGAGGGTATCGTGTGGATCCGGACCACGGAAGGAGAACCCAGATGCTTCGTCACCTGCGGCGAGATCGAAATTGGTATCACCGACCCAAGTTATCCAAGCCTCCTTTGTCGCCCCAGTAACTTCTATGGTTGCGTTTGGGGGCATGCCGAAAGCTACTGGAAATGCTAAGCAACGGACAGTACCGCCTGGAGCGCTTGCGTGCACGAGGAATTCGTACAACATGCTTGGATTTGCGACGAAACCACGGACTTGAAGAGTATTCGAATTCAAGCAAGTAACGTTCGGCGCGGGTAGACCGTCCTCAAGAGCGGAGGAGAACGCATAGGTAAGAGCAGGGAGGGTCTTGATGGCAGACGATGAAGAAGGCGTGATGTCAGTGTGTTGTGTACAAGCTCGAGTTGGGTTTGAGCAGAAGAGCGTCCTGCTATTGTTTCAGAACGTGTACTCAATTCACGGGAGATCCACTAACCTTTGGTATACAGCCCCATCCTGAGTCCATACGGTTCTGGCGGTTGCCTGGTCCAAATCAAGGTATCTTCCGTATTTCGTTACGGCTCCAGTCGAGTTGAGGTTGGAAAGAAGATATCCTGCACCAGCATAAGAGCCTGTACCTATTTTTAGCACGCGCGTACGAAAGAACAGGAGCAGGACAACACAAAACGAGGATGGTCTCCTGTGTAAGACGTACCATATTGACCTGCATCAGTAGTGAGAACAGTAACATCTGAATGGCCCTATTAACACTGGTGTTCGGCTTTGAAATGCGTCGACTAACTGTCAATATCGCCAGTTGGGCTTTGAAAAACTCTCTGACGAATATCCTTCAGGGCTTCAGCCATGGCATCGCGTTCAGAGGGTTGCTTGTTGCCTCCATTATAGTTCTGGTGTATTTCAAGAATGAGGATGGAGTTCTTCAGCAGAACAACAAGCGTACAGGATCAGCAAAAGGTCCGCCAGACCATAGGGACTCGATGTTGAGTTGGACTGTTTCTTGAGTTGTTCCTCCAGGTGTTGTTGCTGTAGTTGAGTTGCGACAGTGTTCTGGCGATCGATGAAAAGCTACGTGCCTGCAAGGTAACCGTTGCCAACTGGAAGCCACTCCCTGGACCAAACAACACCAGTCTTATTGTACCAGAGGCCATTGCCAGAAGACGGGAAGCCCGCGGGGGTGCTTCGAACCACCAGTAGGAACTGCAGGAAGGCCAAGAGATAACGATGGATCCACATCCTTAAGGCCACCAGCAAGGCGGGAATGGAGGGAAGGGAGGAATAAAGCAGTAGAAAGTCGATGGAATACATGTGGCCGTATATATATTCTTATAACCTTCCTGGTCAATTGGGAGAATCGCGGATGCATCAAACCCGCTACGGTATTCGTGTAGGCAAGAAGGCGAGAAGCACTAGCGCTGAGGCAGGTGCTTGTCCGGCACATGACCTCGGATCCCTGCATGTGGGCATAGGAATTAGGAGGATGCGGGAACAATGTGGTAATGGTCAGAGGTCCTCTGTAATAAAACAATCAAGTTGAGTTGATCTGCGACAATAAAGTCTGAGGCCTGAGGAGTTAATCAGCCAGAAAGCCCGAGCCGGACAAACTTATGCATGAGCTGCTCCCACGGTCGACCCCAGACCAACTTCCCCACCAAACCCAACTCTGCACCAGAAGTACATTTCGACGACTCCCTTAACCTGGCTCTTCAACTGCTTCGAACATCTCACGTTTTCTTAAAATGTTACTTTCTCGGTCTAGAGGCGGATTTTTGTCGGTTTCGTGTCTGCGACTATCTCTGACCCAAAAATATTTACCGGTCCGCCACGGTAATAGAAAGCCTGTAAACGCCGTCTGTGAATGATTCCTTACCACAACGCCGGCATCGTGGAGCCCAAATGTCACATTGGATGGAAAGTATCTATTCTAGAAACCAGCTTGCACATTGCGCGTGGTGGGTGAGGAACCATCTTGACAAATGTTACAAACAATCGACCTCGTCAACTTTGCTTCAGTCTCTCAATGCCCGAGGCAGGCAATAAATCAACCATGTCTAGGTGTTTCCGCTGAGCTCTGTGCTGTATTCCTTTACTTTGATCTGAGCAGTCAGACGGACTTTGGCCTATACTGTCAATAATATTTCTGGGGTACCCTCGACCACGAGATGGAAACAAACAACGGCACCGTGGTCAGGATAGGAGGGGATCATGCTTTAAAATTACCTCTTTCTTCTGTAATCACGAGCGAGCATGCGACAGTGGAGTGCGACACCAATCTCAAAATACCAGCCAAACCTATATGTCTGGAGTTACCTCTGACACGCAGTGGAAACCAAGAGGCATGCTAGATTTCGGACACCAACATGAATTTACAACACACCACCTACTAACAGCATTGGTCGGTCTTAAAAAAGTGTGGTTTCCCCGACCAGTGCGCTCAGGCCACAGGATGAGGGATTGGAATTGTTGAGGCATCGTGTGAGCGAGTCGCTCGCTCAGGTTTTGGAGGAATTCCACCAGCCTCACAATAGAAGCCACGCTTCAAGAGTGATAAATACTTCAGCCTGCGGATGATTGCCTATCACTACTTTCGCTAATCCTTAACCAGCTTGACTGCCGATCTACACCTTGATGTCCACAAACAATGGTAAATACGAAGTTCAAAAAACCCTTGTCATAAGAGTGATTAGGCATATCTGTTTTGATTCCTCTTCTCGGCCTCTATGGCCTTGACCACGTCTTCACCCATTTATCAATACCGCATTCCCATAGAACTCATTGATAAAATCATTCAAGAGTCGCAGGACGACCGGGAGTCCTTGGTCAATCTCAGCCTAGTCTCTAGAACTTGTGGGGTACAGGCCTAGAAGTTGTTGTTCCGAAGGAATGGCTCCCGGCGTAGAATACACTTCGAACCTTACGGTGGACCAAGCAACGGGGAGGATCGATTTGACTGGGTATCAAAGCCCGAAAAGCTCCCCGGTTTCCTCAAGACTACAACACTCAATCGCGCAGTCGCAATATACATACGGGAGGTTTCGTGTGTGCCGGGTTATCACACGGACGTTCTGTCGCTGTTCTATTCTGCCCTTGAACAGATGATCAACTTGAAATGCCTGCGGCTTTCGGTTCACTGGTGCACCAGTGCCAGTTTTGAGGAAGCCTTTTCCGTCGAGTTCCCATTTCAGCTGGAGTACTTGTATCTTTCAGATTGGATACCATGAGTGTCTATAATTCGTTCATCTCATCACAGCGCCTCCTGAAATATCTGCACCTTGAATTGTCATGTACATATAATTATTACCCACCACTCCCCAGGGCTCTCGGATGTTCCGCCATCGAAACATATATCGGGGACTTTGAGTCGGCCCATTACTTGGTTCCGCACCTTCCATCCGTCACAACGTTGGGATATGTTGGGGAGGGGGTAGAGGTCCTTTCTGATAAGGACCGGATGCTGATGGCTTCAACGTATTCCAAATTGCGGGTGTTGATCTTCTATGCTTTTTTTTTCACAGCAATTTGGCAGTGTTCACGAGCCACTTCCGATCTCTGGAAGTTTTGCACATTAAGATGTGGTGGTAGTCCTCGAGTGAGTACCATTTTTGAGCTGATGGATTACCTTCATTGATCAGTGCACAATTTGCCCCAGGATGCAGCTGAAATCTTTCCGCACGTTCAATCATTCCCCTGCCTGAGGAGATTCATTTGGGCCGCAGACTCAACAGACCCGGGAAACGAGCGGACTCTGTTGAAGACAGAATATCAGAAGAAATATGCCGAGGTCTGGTTTGGAGCCATGCCCAATTTTGTGGCTGCATACTTTTCTGTTTGCTCAGAGGGTGATCGCTATCTGCGCTGGTCGAGTGCCACGGCTGAACCAGAGGAAGTTTCGTGTGTGGACTTTTGGTCCGATACTCCATTTCACGACGTAGCTCTCGATCATCACCTCACTCCATATCATCTTGATGCGTTCAGTCTCGCATAGAGAACTATTCCTACGTAATCGTTTGATCACTGGATATCAATTTGAATCCATGTTATTCGTTACAAACCTCTACTGTGCCACACATGATTGGTCTGACTGTTATTGCTACCCCAGACCGTACACTCTTTCCAAGCAAGCAAATACTCTTGAGGGCCAAAGGCGGGTGCAGGCAGGGTCTGATCGTCGAATATGAGTCACCTGCGGACAATACGCATGTACGAAATTTGATATACACGATCGCTTCTCGTCCATCCACAGTTCCTGAGAAGAGGGTATGGGTGGGATAATCGAGAAGGAGATCTACAGTAGAGTATGCTATATTTTCATATGCCAGAGAGCTGTCAACACACAGAGAGCTGTACCAACTCGGCTTGCTCATGCTCAGTAGGTGTGAGATTTCCGTGGCGCAGTTTCAAAATTTCATATCTGACATTCATTGTTTCCGTGAACCGGAAATCATGATAATTCTCTGATAAATGACCCAATGGATATGCAAATTTGCAACTGAAGGTTTTCCAAGCTGATCAATACAAGGATGGAATAAAGAAGGAATCAAATTTCCTTGGGACCTTCTCAATATAACCATTCCCAAGCCACACATCATCATCCAAAACTAAGGCATATGCACCGGGCTTGATCAGAATCTTCTGGTGGAAGCGGCAATGAACAAGAACAAGAAGAGAGGCAGACTCGAAGGACCAGGAATTATATCGAGTAGTCGGTTCGTGTCACCCTTTTACCCTTGCCCTTCGACTACACTTGTTGTGGAATTGTCTAGTTGTTATCCTAGTTGTTAACCCTTCGAGAAAACACCTAGGGTGTATATAGGCTAGTAGATAGGTACATAGAAGCAAAGGACAATTGCTGTGATTCTCCCAGCTTTAACTTGAGCACGTGTGCCGTCACAATTTGGCACACCCAAGGCTGTTTTGATTCCTCTCCTCGACCTTTATGAACCTGTCTACGTCTTCACCCATCTATCGGTACTGCGTCCCCCTGGAGCTCATTGACAAAATAATTCACGAGTTACGTGACGATTGGAAGTCCTTGGTCAATCTCAGCCTAGTTTCAAGATCTTGTGGGGCGCAGGCGCAGAAGTTGTTGTTCCGAAGAAATGGTTTTCAGAGTAGGATACGCATCGAATCTAACTGTGGACCAAACAATGGGGAGAATCAATACAGCTGGGTATCAGAGTCTGAAAGGTTTCCTAGCTTTCTCAAGGCTATAACACTCAATCGCGCAGTTGCAACGTACATCCGGGAGATTTCGTGTGCACCTGGTTATAACACGGACATTTTATCGTTGTTTTGTTCTGCCCTTGAACAGATGGTCAACCTGAAATGCCTGCGGCTCTCAATTCACTGGCACACTGATCCCGATTTTGGTGATCCCTTTTCCACTGAATTCCCATTTCAACTGGAGCATTTGTATCTTTCAGACTGGATGTACCACACGACCATGGATATCTATAATTCTTTCATCTCGTCGCAGCACCTCCTGGAATATCTACACCTACATTTTCCATGTACAGACTATTTCCCACCACCCCCCAAGGCCCTCGGATATTCCGCCGTCAAAACATATATCGGAAGCTTCGAGTCAGCTCATTACTTGGTTCCGCATCTTCCATCCGTTACCACGTTGGGATATGTTGGGGATGGGGTGGAGGACCTTTCTGATGGGGATCGGATGCTGATGGCTTCAACATATTCCAGACTACAGGTGTTGGTATTCCATACCTTCTTCTTCCGTACCAATTTAGCAGTGTTCACGGGCCATTTCCCATCTCTGGAAGTCTTGCATATTATAGAACGCGGTGGCAGTTCCCAAGTGAGTGCTACGTACGGACTAGCGGGTTACCTTGATTGATTGGCGCACGAATTGCTCCAGGATGCGGCCAAAATCTTTCCGCATGTTCACTTACTCCCCTGTTTGAGGAAATTTATTTGGACCGCAAGCCCCAGGAACAAGCGGAATCTGTTGAAGATGGACTTTCAGAAGAAGTATGCCGAGGTCTGGTTTGTGGCCATACCCAGCTTTGTGGCCTCATATTTTTCTGTTGGCACAGAAAGAAATTGCTATCACCGTTGGTCGAGTGCTGGGGCCGAACCAGAGGAAGTTTCGTCTGACGACTTTCGGTATGATACTCCATTTCACGACGTCGATCTCGATCATTACCTTGTTCCACACCACGTCGGTGTGCTGGATCCCGAAAACCATTAGAGAACTGTTCCCATGTAATTCTACGATTACTGCATGTTGGCCTATATTCATGTCATTCATTGCAAACACATCTACTGTGCCGAAATTAGTGGACCTTTGTCAAGAGCGGAGGCATCAATCGTTGGCAGCGATCTACGGAACATAAGTATAACATTAGAAATTGTCACTGACGACTGACATCCCGTCTCTCAAACACTCAGCGCTTCCTTCTTCTGCCAGTACGCAGTATCTGACGAATTTGGTGCGATGTGGTACATATCTCAATTGGTCAATGAGATCTGAGATATCACTCTCAATTCACCTGCTAGTTCTAGGCTCTCTTAGCGGTGTGGATCCGCACGTTCAATGACCAAATTCAGAGGTGACGGGGACTGCTGGGTGCATTTCCCCCCAGAAGCGTCTGCTGTGCGAAGCCTTCGGCTTAGAGGCGCACCACATTTTTGTTAAGTATATGGGATACATATTTTCTCACGTTCTATGTCTAACGGGCGACTAAATCCGGTAGAGTCGGTGAACAGCATGTCGATTGATGGTATCGCGCAAAAGCGACCTTGACCCACACACCCGAAGGTTCCGGCTGCGTCTTTCGCGGTCCGTCTAGCTCGCGATGCTTCTTCTTACGAGTCATAGTATATTGGGTGCGGAACCGTTTGCAAACGACACGGCACCAGCGGAGGATTGGCAAGATGTCGAGGAACGAATGCATATATAAACCGAGGTGTATGAACTAGTTGGATTCTTCAGCCACCTCCGATATCTCAAAATGCCAGCTATCCCCGAACCAGAAGACCACATTCGAGTACTCGTTACTGGAGCGAACGGCTACATAGCGATGTGGATCATACACTATCTCCTAGAACAAGGATATTCCGTTCGGGGGACTGTCCGTTCGCGGGCGAAAGCTGAACCTCTGGCTCAGCACTTCAAGGAATATCACGATAGTGGCAAGCTTTATCTTGTCGTCGTACCAGATTCTACTCAGGCAAGTTTGACGCGTCGATATTCACACGTGAACACTGATATTTAAATATGGTCATCAGGAAGGTGCATATGATGACTTTGTGAAAGATGTTGGCGCCATAATCCATGTCGCATCGGCTGTTCACGACGAGCAGGATGATCCTAGTAGTCAGTGTGACCTCCAATGAAACAGAATAGAACCATCCCCTTAACAGATACCAGAAATCATCAACCTTAACGTTCAAGCTACCCTTCAGATTATGAAAAGTGCTCTAGCCTTTGGGTATGACCTGTGTTCTTTCGTCATCATCCAACTTTATTGTTTCTTGTTAAATCAGGAACCACGTCAAGAGGTTCATCTATACCTCATCCACCTCCGCAATAAAACGTTCAACAGTAGTCGAAGCGGCCGAGTCTATCGCGAAGCTATTCAATGAGGATAACTGGAATGACGATAGCCCAGAACTCGTGCAGCGACTCGGCAAGAATGCCCTTCCCTCAGACAAGTACCAAGCTTCAAAGGTCCTCGCAGAACGGGGTCAGATTTTGTTACCATATGTGTTGTCCCTACGCCTAACATTGTTTATGTAGCTGCCTGGAATTTCGTAGAGGAACACAAGGACGAGATCAGTTGGGATCTATGTACCTTACAACCGGGTTTCGTAAGTGACCCCTTCCCCTACATTGCAATATACTGTATATTGACCATGTACAGACAATGGGGGTAAGCTGCACTCTCTAATTCTTCCCGCAACGAAGCCTCCTGACAACAGATACAGCCTTTTTTGCAAGACTGGAAAGACCCCGTCCAGTTCAACTGGACCTCCAAGTTTTTCCATGACCTAGTGTTCGACTCAAATCCCACGCCCAAAGATCTCCTCGAAACATCCCACGCCAGTGTTGACGTCAGAGACTGCGCCCTGGCCCATGTCCTCGCCCTTCAGAAAGAGGAAGCAGGAAGCCAGAGGATTTTACTTGTCGGATGTGCGTACTTTTTTACCCATAGTACCACGTTCGTTCATAACCTGGGATTTCTATATAGCTGATATCATCTCTCATGACTGGAGTAAGTACCCTACCGCCCGCATTCCTGGTGCATAGAAATTGAAAACCTCATAGTCGAGGAGGCCAACCGAGTGAAGTCTGATTTCAAGCTCTCAAAATATTCTGTGGTGCCTCCATATCCCGACATACAGAAGGTTTATAATCCTCGGTATGACAATACCAAGGCACGACAGATTCTTGGCATTACCTTCCACGGGACCGAATCAATGACTCGCGCAATTCTGGAAGATTATGTACGGAGGGGTTGGTAAAGGGTTAAATGAGCTCTGTGCTCATACCAATCTCGATCCCGTTACCTCTCAGTCAAATGCGACGAGTGTGCGAAGTAGGGTCGGTCTGGGAATAAATAATGAATAAATACTATGTTAACAACATATGTGCATCAAGTCCATGAAAAAAAAACATTGAAAGCTATGAGTCCGCTCGTGGTCGTGTCAATGGGTGCCTAGACGAAACGGATGTCGAAGGTCTATGGTGCATCAAACCCGTTGATGCATCTTCGTAAGCCTCCCGCCGAGTCATTGCGTACTGCGGCACGGTCTCTTCATGATTCTTGTCCTGCCCCAATGTTCGGCCGAGGCCCACCTGCACTAGGATTAGCGTCGGCACCATTCCCTATAGAGAAAAATCAAACACAATGCGGCGTTAATCTCCGCTGAATGTACACACACACACACACACACACACGGACGCGAAAATCGAACGCGAAGAAAAGGACTTACGACAACTTGAACAGCCGCGCAATCGAGAATTGCCTGAGCGTTATTATGAGCTTTCGGTTTTCGCGGGGGTTAGAAGAGGCGCCACGACTTACGTTGGCAGTTGGGTTCTTCTGAAACGCGAGGTTCATTCCCAAGTAAATGGTATAAAGGACACCAGATTCCACCCTGAACAGGAGTAATGCGTGCCGGTCTCAGGTCAAGCCACGTTTTGTTCTGGAGATAGAGAGCTTACAGAACGGCAATAGTTATAATGTATCGCCTTTTGAGTGGTTGGGGTAGCAAGTGGTAGTTTTGCTTTGTGATATAAAGGATCCTGCCGGCTGAGAGAAAACGGGGGTTATAGTTCCTGTAAATTCAATTTAATGAGGGACGGGTCGACGAACCTGCTAGGCCTGTCAAGATCAAGTTGTACGCGAGTGTCAACGATAAATATATCCATCCAATGGAAACGAATCCCAACGAGGTGCCTTCCAGTGCGTACCCGACTCCTATTCAGAACAAGTGCTTTTCAATGAGCGCCGTATACCTCTCCCCCCCAAGAAGCACTTACCTGTGATGACGGTCAATCCAAAAACCCCCACTCCAATAAGCCACCGATTGTGCCCGCACACCGCTACGCAACGATACAGTAGCAGTCCATGCGCTGCCAAACTGCATTACAACAAGAGGCAGGCCAGCTAATCAGCACACTCTGCTACTTGACTGGGAACATAGAGTTACGTACTTGTTCGTGACAAAAAGGTTGTACTTTGGGTACAGATGCCAGAACATAAATCTCTTCAACCCGAGGACTACCTCGAACAGGAGCCACAAGGTATATATGATATCTGCCATCGCAATTGCATACATCATCACAGACATCGTGAGCAAGAACCACTGTCTCGTTTTGTTACACCATAGCAGGACATAAACGCTGATCACGAATAGAACCGTGTAGAGACCTGAAACAGCAGAAGTGATATATTCAGCATTCCGCCCATTTGTGAAATGAAAAAAAAGCCACTCGGGAAGGACTCACCGAACAAGAACGCTTCAAACTGATTCCCATCAAGACAGAAGATACAGTATTGATTTATTAATTGTGTATATGAATATATGGAGTGCGCCTACCAAAACAGCACCAATGTACGCGGAAATTGCTGTCGGAAACCCAACGGTAACAACGCTATGGTCGATGTCCGCCGGACCAATGGAGGCCATTTTATTGTTCTACGCAATCGTTGCAGTCGTCAAAAAAGTAGGTTTGCGATATCTTCTAGAGCAAGGGTCACGATAACGCATGCGTCGTCGAAAGGAATAACCGTCTATACTGCCGAACGTTAAACAAGGAAATCGAACAACCAGAAAGCCAGCGGGACAGGAGGGGGAAAAAGAGGAGAGAGAAGACAAGCCAGTGTATCAAGATGTCGTAGCAAGTCATTCTTTTATATGTACTCCCCAGAGCGTAAGGGTTACCGAACCCAGAGAGCGCTACGCCGCCCATATCCGTATTTTTTCGCTGTCAAGCTTGATCAAAGCGTGTAATGACGTTTCTCCCATTTATTATTGTCTGCACAGCACGGTCGAGCACTGGTGCTTATCGACATCCTCTCGCTGCGGGCAATGATGACCTTCAAGGATCGCATGCGTGGCTGGGTAACAGGGTCGAAGTGAGGGGAAATTAAATAACACTGAATCATGGGTACATGGAGCGCTAGGAGCGCTTGTGAGCAAGCTGTGTCAACCGTGTCAAAGTGTTACCAAGCCATTGTGTCAAAGTGTCAAGAGGACAGGAAAACAACCCAAAAGCAGATATTCTTTTGTCCTTCAGGAATTTGTGGCGGTATTATATTACATAGAGAGAAAAGATTAGATTTTAGTTACGTCCTGTAGGAAGATATTCTCTATTACGAGTTTAGCACGGGCGTACTCAAATAACACCTTTTCACCTCTACACCTCACAAGGTCCAAGTCAAAAACGAAAGACGCCATGATCCAAAAAGCATACACAATAGACTATGAAAACATGAAGAAGGATCAAGTCGTAGACCGACAAAGGGTCAAATACAGACATGACTTTTCCCATTGCTCACCCTCATACTGGGCGGCATACAGATAGTCAGTTATGCCCCCACCCCATATACATCCATTCACGTCACAGAAGCCGTGACCAGAACATCGTTCCTCAAGCCGACTTGGTCTTGGCCTTCTCAGCCATGAGGTTGAGCGCAGAACCAGCCTTGAACCACTCAATTTGGCCCTCGTTGAAGGAGTGAGCAAGGGAGATTTTCTTGAAACAGTAAAGATCAAAATCCAGCATACATTTAGAGTAGGTTTACTCACCTCCTTGGCACCATCGGAGTGCTTGACGCGGAGAGTCAAGTTCTTGCCGGGGGCAAAGCTCTCGAGGCCCAAGATGTCGACCTTATCGTCAGGGCGGATTTTCTCGTAGTCGGCAGGGTCAGCGAAGGTCAAGGCAAGCATACCCTGCTTCTTCAGGTTGGTTTCATGGATACGAGCGAAGGAGCGGACAATGATGGCAAGACCACCGAGGAAGCGGGGCTCAAGGGCGGCATGCTCACGAGAGGAACCTTCACCGTAGTTAGAGTCGCCAATAACAACCCATTTAATGCCACGGTCGCGGTAGTAAGCGGCAGTCTGGGGAACACCACCAAATTCACCAGTAATCTGGTTCTTGATCTTGTTGGCCTCGCCGTTCTCGGAGTTGATTGCACCAATAAGGCAATTCTGGGAGATGTTTTCGAGATGTCCACGGTATTTCAACCAGGGGCCACCAGCAGAGATGTGATCGGTTGTGCACTTGCCCTTAACCTTGATCAGGACGGGTAGGTCAGTGGGAGTTTTGCCGTCCCAAGGCTTGAAGGGCTTGAGGAGTTGGAGACGGTCGGACTTGGGGTCAACGGCGACCTGAACGGCAAGACGATCCTCAGGAGGAGGCTGGAAAGTGTTCTCTCCCGGATCGTAGCCGCGAGGAGGCAGTTCATGGCCACTAGGGTCCGAGAACTTGAAGGGTTTGCCATCGGCACCAATAAGCTCGTCAGTCAAGGGGTTGAAGGAGAGACGGCCGGCGAAGGCAAGGGCGGTGACAATATCGGGGGAGGCGACAAAGGCATGAGTGGCTGGATTGGCGTCGTTACGACCGGTAAAGTTGCGGTTGTAAGAAGTGATGACTAGTATTTCTTGTTAGATGATGATAGTTGAACAGACATTTTCTATACGCACTCGAGTTGACCTCGCCCTTCTTAACGTCTTGCCTATCCCACTGACCAATGCAAGGACCACAAGCGTTGGCGAGGACAATGCCGCCGGCACCCTCGAAAGCATCGATGAGGCCATCGCGAGCAATGGTAGCTCGAACCTGCTCGGATCCCGGAGTAACAGTGAATTTGCTCTTGAGGCTGAGACCGTGATCGGCAGCTTCCTTAACGATAGACGCCGAGCGAGTCATGTCCTCGTAGGAAGAGTTTGTGCAAGAACCGATAAGACCAACTTTGAGTTCTTCGGGCCAGCCGTTCTTTTTGACTTCCTGAGCGAACTTGGAGAGGGGAGTAGCCAAATCGGGGGTGAAGGGACCGTTGATGTGGGGCTCGAGTTCCGAGAGATTCTAATAATAACATTAGAGCAACTCCGCAAAAGTTCCTCGCCAACTCACAATTTCAATGGTCTGGTCATACTCAGCACCCTCATCGGCCGTCAGATTATGGGAGAAGGCTCGGGCATATTCAGCAATTTGAGGGCGTTTAGTGGCTTTCAAGTAATCGGCCATACGGTTATTGAAGGGGAAGAGAGAAGTTGTAGCACCAATTTCAGCACCCATGTTGCAAATAGTAGCCATGCCAGTGCAGGAAAGGGACTCGACACCAGGGCCACGATATTCAACAATAGCACCAGTTCCACCCTTGACAGTAAGGATACCCGCAACCTTGAGGATAACGTCTGGATCACGAAGTTAGCAAAAGACGGGTAGCTAAGTAAAGTTACGAACCCTTGGGAGTAGTCCATCCACCAATCTTGCCAGTGAGGTTAACGCCAATAACCTTAGGGCATTTAAGTTCCCAAGGAATTCCAGCCATAACATCAACGGCGTCGGCACCACCAACACCACAGGCGACCATACCGAGACCACCAGCATTGGGAGTGTGAGAGTCGGTACCGATCATCATACCACCGGGGAAAGCATAGTTTTCTAGGATAATCTGGTGGATGATACCGGAGCCTGGCTTCCAGAAGCCGAGGCCGTACTTGGCAGTAGCAGTAGCGAGGAAGTCGTAGACCTCTTTGTTGATGTCGATAGCACGCTGGAGATCCTTTACACCACCGATTTGAGCCTCAATTAAGTGGTCGCAGTGGACAGTGGTGGGGACTGCGGCGGTGTCCATACCAGCAGACATGAATTGGAGGAGGGCCATCTGGTAAATATCTTACGTCAGCGGGACTCGGAGGAAATGACGTCGATAAGAGAAAGTACCTGGGCAGTGGCATCCTGGCAAGCAACGCGCTATCGGAAACAAAGCCGTGTCAGGGTCGAAGTGATGTAAGGGCA
>QFDT01000225.1:3828-20479 GCA_003315915.1 Macrolepiota dolichaula | reverse complement strand
TATCCGGTCACGGATAATTGCACAACCTGGCAACATCCCTACATGTTCTACAACGAGCAGAAACTTCCACAAGTTCTTGCTGTACTCATCAAGTCAGGAGAATATGGGCATCACTTCCCATCGCAGCCATGGCTGTTTGATGACTTGTCTGATGCTTCTTCTGACTCCTCAGAAGATGTTTCACTTCGTGCCATTGCCTCCTATTATCAGAAGATGTCTTCAGAGATTGTTCCCTACAATCTCTTGTCCTCATCCTCATCTTTCTTGGCCTCCTCGTCTTCCTCCGCAGTGCCTACAACTCAGGAGTCCTTCACGGGCTTCCCCACCTTGTCTGAATGTTCTACTGCTTCTGGTAATGATGATTCAGAGTAGATAGAACACTATAGTAGATCATGGACTACATCTTAGATACAGACTGACTCATTGGATGTTCTGTAGTGTACTACTAGTTTCTCTTCTTCAATCAGTGACTCAGATAGACATTAATGACTTGTATATACAGTAGTACACAAGGACCTTTGGACTTGCATAAATAGGCATAGATTACAGGATCAAAAACTCCAAGTTTTTGATTCTCTTCTGTTGTTACTACTGTAACCCATCTAATTCAAGATTGCTTGACTTTAACTTCTAATCCTCTAAAGTTAAGGACTGATAACTGTGACACTTCAACATTATCTGTTGCTTACTATACATTGGTATTGTAACTTCACCAATTCACCTATTAGCAGGCTGGTTAAGGATCTCAGTCCATAATTAGCTAGGTGCCTCCTAACTTAGGTCTAGGAGCCCGCTGAATCATAACATCTACCAGGGTTTCAATTTTGCTGTGATACAGATTTCCTTGGTGTGTTTGTTCCAGGCTTCTGTAACTGAAGTTTTGAGGTGCTGGGAGAATTCCAATACCATGTTCAGCATGTTGAGATCAGGGGTGGGTTGATTGAGGAATGTCACTATGTCTTCAAGGAATTTGCTTTCTTCCTTGGATTCTTTTGTGATGCCAATTTGCTTTATGGTCGGTATGACAGGTTTGATTTTGACTTTGATCCAAAGAGGTGTGTGGTCAGACATGAGGTGGAGTTTGTTGGATATGGTATGCAGGACAGTTTTGTCATGATGAAATTGGGTGAAGACTAGGTCAATGACTGTGGGTTTCTTTTTTGAGTCAAATGGGAAATGGATAGAGCCCAGGTTGGATGGTGGGGACCTATGTAAAGTGAGTGATGACATGGTGTTGACGAGATCATCTGCCCATGCTACATTGTGTGTTTGATTGGGGTCTCATGTAGGAGACTGTAGATTGAAGTTGCCTCCAGCAACTATTATGTTGAGCTTGGCTAAATGCTCCAAATGAGCGTTCAAGTAATTCTGAGAGGTGCCTTCAGTGTCAAAATAGCAGTTAAGCATGTAAATGCATGTCAGGATGGAGAAGGAGATGAGTTGAAAATCAGTCAAAGAGAAAATGTCTGGGTGAATGTGTGGTGAGAGCGAAGATAGAGAAGATCTCACATAAGTAAGTGTTCTGGGATTTGGAATATTGGAATGGATGGCTATCCAGTCTTTATGAATAGGGAAGCCATGCATCTCCTTCCTGTCAGGAAGTTTGGTAGATGGCACATTGTGAACATGTTGAAAGAGAGGTTTTTGTAGACATAAAACATGAATGGGAGACAAGTCAGGTGAATTTAAGAGTGCCTCTGTTAGAGGCCATGAATGGGCAACATTATGAAAATGAAAAGAGAGATAAGAAAGATACCAATCTTTAATTTGTTTAGAATCCTTGCTACTCCCTTTTGGGGATTGGCGGTCAGACTTTGATTTGGTGTTGGTATGTTTACACATAGACAGTCTTGGTGTTGAAGTTGAGGCACATCTTGGCATCTTGAAGGTTGGCTGCTTTACACTGATGCCATGGCTTGTTGTAGCAGTTCCTGAAGAAGGAACATTTTTTGCTGTCCGTATTGTGTTTGCTGTTGCAGTTGAGGCTGTTGAGTTGATATCTCCACTTGTCACATATGAGCTATATCTGTGTAGTCTATATCTGCACTAGATAAGGTTCTACCAGATGAATCTAGAGATAGATCATCTGAGACCCACACTTGATCCATGGTGGAGTACTCATGCATCCACTCCATTCTCCATGGACCCACCTGTCCAGAGCAATCCACTGGACAATCCTATGCTATATGTAAAACCTTTCCACTATATGATCCTTAATTACTTCTATGAATAGTTACTTAGAATATGTATATAAACCTTATGTATTCCATCTCTATTCTATAGTTCAATACATCTCTTCTACCACTCTATTGCTATACAAACTCTCTACTCTCAACTCTACTTATTTCA
Source organism: Macrolepiota dolichaula (assembly GCA_003315915.1). Classification (NCBI taxonomy): domain Eukaryota; kingdom Fungi; phylum Basidiomycota; class Agaricomycetes; order Agaricales; family Agaricaceae; genus Macrolepiota; species Macrolepiota dolichaula. Next base: position 18,130 of record QFDT01000225.1, on the reverse strand, counting down.
GTGAGTGTTAGATCACCTCACCACTGTGCATAGCACCATTATGGGTGCCTCCCCATAGTCCTATTCTATAGGACCCTGTTGCTGCTAGGACATATTCACAACAGAGGCAGCAGAAGTCTTGAAGATGTGGGCACAGCATGCCTGCAGCCATGCCTGGAACCCAGGTGGACTCATTGTCTTCCTTACCTTTAGGTTGGCAGCACCACACTAGTTGGCAGTGGAATTTCCTCTCATGTGGGCCTCCACATATGGGGCACCGCTAATGTGCTAGCTAGGTAGTAGAAGTGAAATCAATACAAAAATCACTATGAGTCGCAATGGGTCACTAAGTTCACCACTACTAACTGCTAGTGCTCGCAAACAAGTTTCAAAGGGGAGATAATCAAATAGGTAGATAGGGGTAGAGGGTGGTAGTAGCTAGTGAGATGTCTCACTAGTAGTTTTGGTAGCTAGCAAGTGGGGGCTCACTAACAGGGTGGTCGCTAGATGACGACGGACAAGGTTGTTTAATTGAAATATAACTTTGAATCCTAAATGATGGCTACGTCACTACAGATACCAAGATAAAGGATTCACGAGGATAGTTAACAGGCCAGTAGCTAGCTGCACTGTGGTATTACCCTCCCAATCTAGTGAACATACCGAATTGTACCCTCTTGATACAAGATGTGATGAGAACGCTAGTGACCATTCATCGATCAACTCGCTATATCCAATCTATAGGAATTCTCGTTAATCTAATCTCACTTCCTTAATCTGAGGTCTCTATTGACCGAAGCTAAATCTCAATTCACACTAGACAAGTCACTTAATAAATCACTTATATATGATCTATCACTAGACGAGCTGGCAAGATTGCTTGTTCAACACGCTTGCTAGCGAGGGGTATTTATACATTGCGAGACTAACTAGATTACAAATAAAGAAATAGTAAAAGATCAGATTATCGGACTGTCGGACTTTCGCTAGCTACCCTGTTACCTGGGTTGAGGGTTCGCTAGACCAATCGGAAACCTATCTAGTTATCCCTGATGTGTGTCCGTATGGACGGTGCTCTCGCGAGCTATGGTACCTAGCTACTTCCGTTGGTAGCTAGGGGCAGTAGCATATGACGTCAGGCTGCCATGCATACCTAATTATTATCTTTATCCCAAGGTGTGGCCGGCAGCTATTGAGTGATCAATAACTAGCTGGCTCCTTGTTATTGGCCCTTGGGGCAGCTTTACGGTGCCTCGCGAGCTATCAGACTCGCGAGATATCTCCTCACTAGCCGGTTTTTCCGACGCGTGTCTCGGTTTGATCCTGGGGGGTTAACTAGCGCGGCTGTGCGCTAACTAATCGCTAAGTTTGAGTCATAGCTAGAATACTATATCTTGAACTGGTTTTTGAAGGGTTGTTTCTATTCTAAATAGACTGACATCGCTAACCGTTTTGGGTGAATAGGGTTGCGTCGCTAGACTTCAGGGCCCATTTGCCTTAGTGATCTGTTGATCTACTGATCTGGGGCGCTATTGATAGTCGTAGTGAGACACTTGAACGTGCTAGCAAGGCTCCACTTGCTAGATAGACCTGTAGCTAAGGGTATGTTCGTCCAAAGCTAATAGTATTACTCCTCGATACCATACACTTTTCCAGTAAAGGGTACTAATGACCGGTCTCCCTAGTGAGGTTCATAGCTAGGTACTATATCACTCCTAGCGAGGGTTCCTTGATGTTACTAACGTTCTAACTAGTGATATTCCTAGCTCCTGTAATGGAGTCACAATTGAAATCGTTTTGGCTGTAACACCGTGGATTATGTCTTTTACAAGCAAATGTGGTATGACCCCACATTGAGCATTTGAGGCAAAATGGGACTGCAGTGTGTTGGCATGCAGTGTGGAAGGTGCACGTTCATCCTTGGAAGTTGATAGTACAGTTAATGAGGAGGCAAGCTTGGGCGCCACCTTGAGAGTCCCAAAAATCCATGTACAGGGCTGCAAGGGATGAATGTGGGGATATTCTTGTGAACCGGGGCGTGCCCATGAGTCTGTCCAAGAATGGAGCTATGGGTGAGCAGTATAAGACTGTAGTAATGTCATTCAAAGTATTGACAGTGCCATTGTCTTTGAAGTAGGGTAAGTTTTCCAGTCTGATGAACAACTTGGACTGGGGAAGTTGAGGGACAAGATCTTTGTATACCTTGTCTGTGATGTCGGGGAGTTCCTTCCTCATCCAGGTGCAAATGATGTTGAGGTCTTCATCAGACACGACATTGTTTGTATCACAAATCCCTATGCTTACCTAAGCTGGGTATGGAGACAAGGGGACAGTAGTCTTAGATAAGCAGCAAGCAAGAGTGAAGAGATCAAGAGATCAGATAAGAGGTAAGGATAAGACAGGCTGAGCTGTAGACAAGTTGTTAAGTCTGGGTCCTACAGACGCCAGACAGCTAGTTTATATACACAGAGGGCTAGGACCTGGGACACTACCAGATGACCCCAGGAACTCTAGTCCTTACTAATTACATGGAGAAACTAATATCTCCTGACCAATGGCATAAAACCCTTACTGATTGTTAACAATGACACCATATAACAACATAGATAAAGATTTTATCTTACTGATCGTTCCAGAACCCTCTAGAATGATGAGGAGTGATAAACTACAGATGGCACAGATAATCAACACATGATATAGATAATAATGATCGGCGCGTAGCTCCTGAACGGATGCACGCCCCGCGACGTCCCGGGTATCGTCAAAATGCGACGAACGAGGGCTTTCCAACGGTACTAAGTATAAGATAAACGGCCCAGTATTCGGCGAGATACAACGTAAGCAATGTATTCTGCCAAATCTGTGACAGTTTGTGTTGAACCAGAGGGTTTTCAGGGTTTTTCACATGGAGTCAACCCTTAGCTGGGATTTATGATGAACAAGTCCCCTATTGATAGTCTTGACAATCTTTGGGTTGAGGGGGATCATTTTGTTGCAAAGCAAAGGTGTGAATGGTACAAGGATGTTCTTTCTTGAAGGTCCTTGTGTGACGGTGGGTGTAGTGGGGTGTGATTGGTTCCTCACTGGGGTTTGAGGATTCAAAGCTGAGTTCTCCTTTGCAGGAGGGTGGGGCTGCAGCTTTGTCCCTGTACGAGGGGTTCTTGTTATGGTCTCAACAATAAACCCCTTACATTGGCTATACAAGTGGCGTCTCGAATTACTCAATATTCCTGATTATGAGGAAGTACTGGGCCAATCTACCTCCCCACATGGAACACCCCCACCTCCTTGGTACGAGTCCCAGTACCTCAACAACCACCTTTGCCAAGTATGGGATAATTTACCATTCATCCATATCTATTGGCATGGACTCTATGAGACCACTATCGCTCGGCCTGCACTCACCAGATCTGACAACTACGGATGGAGACAGATTGTCAGAGATACCTCCTTCACCCACCCGTACCTGTTGGGCCAACCCTATGACCTCCGCCAGACCAACTCCCCTGTTGATTTTCGTATCAGCCACTTCTCCACATTGTCATTGCCTTCAGATCAAGAGAACTCCAATAGTACAGATTCCGTAGATCCGTCGTCTTCCATTTCACAACAGGCTTCCATTCCCAAAATGCCATCTCATTCCAATGTCCCTTCCAATCCCGTTAGCAGTGTTTCCTCTTAGTTAGCAATGGATGAAATAGTAAAGTGAGAAGTACCTTGAAATGTATAAATACTGGACTGTTCTGTAGTTGAAGCTTCAGCTTCAACCTCTTGTGTTGTTTACTCACTTACCTGCTTGTATTCTCTCTCTTACTTGTCTTCTCTACTTGTCCCCAAATACAATCTTGTTGTTGTATCATCCGAGTGAACTTAGCATACTTCTGTCTGTCAACAGCAGAAGTTATCAGTCTTTGTTCAGTACTCAAGACAACTAGTGTTGTCAGCCAAAGGTGATCATTGAAGTGATCCTTCAGTGTTGACTAGCCTAGCAGCCATCCTCACAGTGCCCTCTAGGTAAACCATAACAGTTCTTCTTAGGTGGGGTTGGGACAGGGACATCTAGTCTGAGTTTATACCCTCTGGCTCATAACATCATGTAGATGTCTTCTCTGGTTTTGTCAGGGAACATGACACACAGGTCAGCGTACTTTTCCATGATGTGTCTTGGTATGTTTGGAGTGGGCTCAACCTTAGTTGCCTGAGTGTATGTCCTCCCTGGACTAGTAGAGGCCGGCAAAGGGCACCTCACGCATTGTTAGGATTTTGCCAGAGCTCTTGTCCAGCAGTGCACGTTAATCCCATACTGAACGTTACGAGGCTAGCTAGATCTCCCAACGGATCCAACGCTTCTGGTCCTCTTCACTAGGACCTTGCTGTGGTCGGATATGACAGCAGATAAAGAATGGCAAGAACAACAAGTCTACCAGACTTGAAGTCACAGCCGAGACGATGTCAAGCACCTTAGACAATGTCGAGAGAGGGAGGGAGAACACCAGGTAGTTCTTGCCTTGTTAGGGCTCGAAGAACTTAACACTAGGAGCGAGAGGAGAATGCTGTCTAGTAGCAACAACGCTAAGATTCGAATTGGGAAACTACCTACTTACGAGCTTGCTATTTATCGTGTATTGTACAAGCTATTGAGAGGTGGTAGTTTGCCAGAAGGCTAGGGGAAATGGAAGTCCGTATCTAAACATAGGGTGGGGAACAACGGAGGTCCGTAGTTAAACATAGTACAAAACGGAAGAAGAGAAGAGAAAGGAAAGGCGGGAGTCCGTGCTCCAAAGAGTCCAAGGTCTCTAAGTTTAGCTATTCTCCTACATCGGTGTTGTTTGTCCGTTTACTCCAAGTTAAGTTCTTCTTCATGAAACTCCCAGTCTTCCCATTGTGCGTTGACTACCATCATGTCTGTGAGGATGTCGAAGGAATCAAAAATAGCGTTCATAACACGCATTGCATATCCAACCATACGTCTATCAGTACATACTGACAGTGCTTCTTCCCAGACACCTCCACCTCATGTCCTTGCGGTCATATGCTGGAATCACGAGATCACATTATCCAAGACTGTCCACAGTACAAGCAGCTATGGTCTAACAGGTGTTATGACAACTTAGCGTGGCTGATAAACTTCTTGGACGACAACCCACTTGTGTTCGCTTTCCCCCCCAAGGACAGGGACCCTCAATGGAGAGAGACCATCCGTAACCAAGCCTTTTGTCAACAGGAACGGCAGCAAAACTTTGTTGAAGATGTGCACTAAAGTGTGGGACATTGAACTTACGGTTAGTATTTCATACTTCCCTCATTTTCTTGTGGCAGCAGTTATAGGGGAATAGCAAACCATTCTTCTGCCCCCTCCACATTCCTGGACCCGTTTCCTTTCTATGTTGTTTCTGTTCGTCAACTTCCACTTTGTTATTGCAGTTGTCGCCACTTCTAACTTTCAACTTTGGTAATTACTACTTTTAGTGTTACTTGGCCTTGTAGTTTGTCATTTCTTTAATGCTTTGGACTTGACTTTGGTTTTGGTTCTTGGGACTGCTATTGCGCGCCCTTTTGTAATTAAGTAGATCTTAGTGCAATAAATTTGGATAAAAAAAAAAAAAGAGGCTGGCAAAAGGGGCAGCCGATCAGTTGAAGGCAACTGATTTGCCAGTCAGGTTGGTTTTGGGTTGGGCCAAGTTGTCCAGTTTCCCCAATTTTGCTGGTTGTCCTCTCTGGTCCGGTGTCTGATGATGTGGCACTCATTTACCATGTGTAGGAACAATACTCCACCCCTTGTTCTCCTTCCTTCCACTCATCTCCCCACCACCTGTCAGTCTTTCGCTCATCACCCTTCCTCCCGTCTCTCCTTCCTTGGACATTTTGCTGTCCCTCCATGGGACCCCCATTGCAATGTCCTTACTAGCTCTGATTGCTAACGCCATGTCTCTCTTTTTTTTTTTTTTTTTTAAATCGAGTTTTATTGCACAAGCGTCTAGCTACGTACAAACGGGCGCGCGATAGCAGTCCCAAGTAATCCGAAACAAAGAAAAGAAATAAGAAACCAGAGGGAAAGAAGTAGTTACTCGTAGCAAGTCAGGATGAGATGCATCATGAGAGAGAGAGTAGTCGAGGCAGTAAGGGTACCAACAACGGACAGGAGTAGTGGAAGGAAGGCACAAAGCGCAAAGTGTAGAAGTGGCGACGCACACAATAATAAAAGAGCGGCAGTCGTCGAACAGAAACGTCAGGGAAAGTGAAATGATCCGGGAAGAGGGGAGGGCCCGAAGAAGGGTTGGTTGTGCCCCCATAGTCCGCCAAGAACCAGACACAAAAGCCCAGGAGGCGGCCAGAAAAGAATAGCACGTCGTACATACCATTTAACCATAGCGTGATCCCTTCAGTGCACATCCGGGATGAGGTTTTGATCGCGTCATTGTCTCCTAAGGGCTCGTGCTGCGATGACTTGTCTCCATGCGTCGTCACGGTCGACGAACGCAAAGGCGGCTGGGTTGTCTCTCAGGAAGTGGACGATCCAGGCGAGGCTGGACCTGTTGCCGAAGAGGCGCTTGTAACTAGTGCACTCATGAATGATGTGGTCACAAGTCTCCAGAGGAGACGCGCAAGCTGGGCACGAGGTGGGTTTGTCTGGGAAGAAGCGCGCACGGTAGGTACCGATGGGTGTGTGGTTGGTGAGGCAGCGCATTAGCCACGCGGCCAGCAAAGGGGAGTTATGACATAGCGGTAGCCAAGACCCGCCGTTGGTGTATTTGGGAAGGACTGTCTGTCTATTGCCTGCGGTTGTGTCAAGGAAGTGATGACCTCAGTAATCTTTGTCATCCATCTGGTGAAGAGTTTGCCAGCGCCAGTTGAGGTAGTCGGTGATGCCCTTACACATGAAGGCGAGGGAGCGTTGGATAGGAGTGGGCAGGCGCGTGAAGAAGCGCTTTGACCTGGACAGGAGGTGGGTGGCATGGTGAATGGACCATTTGGTGGAAGAGGGGATGTCCCAAAATACAAGGCGGTGGGAGGGGGAGAGTGATAGCCATGCAGCGACGAAGGGAGCGATGGCGATCAAGTCTTGATGTGCACTGTGGGTGCTATAATCAAACAGACGCTTAGCACACGAAATGGAGTCAGTAAAGATATGAATGTCCGAGATGTCCAAGAGGGAGTCACGAGACGAGTCAGAAGAAAAGGAGAGAGCAGAGAGTAGTCCTAGTCGAAGTGCATAAGATTCGGCATCAGGAGAAAGAAGGTCACCGCAGGGCTGAACAAGTGACTTGATGGGAAATGAAAGAGAACTATCATACAAGATAAAAGCGGAAGTGGATGAGAAGCCGAAAGGCTTGAGAGGGTAGGTGTGATTGGGGCACGAGGCATCAGTAGCTACTAGGATGGAGGAAGAGGAGAGAAGAGAGAGACAAACGGTCTCGCTAGCCTTTTCCAGGTGTCGGCGGACAACCGTTCTGTCTTTAGGATTGCGTGGGCATTCCACAAACTTGACTTGGGATGGGTAGGTGTCAAGGATGCGCTGTCCCAGTGTGGCAATGGAATGGAGCAGGGTGAACCGGTCCATTATGAGTTGGGAGCCGGTGAGAAGGTCATGGGCAGGGGATGGGAATTTCAGAGCAAGGATGTCCTCGTCCTGAGTGAGGAGTCGCAAGGGGTGGTTGTCGGGTAGGGTGCAGAAGCGGTAGTTGGCACGTTTGACAAGTTTCGTGATGTGCCAGTGGATGGGGATGAGTCCAGCGATGGATTTGATAGTGCCGGAGGGAGATATGCAGAAGGCCCCAGTGATCCACAGGGCAGCGGAGCACTGAGTTTTGGCGAGCATAGCCATGTTAGTTTTGTTCCTGGCACCAGAGAAGCACCAGAGTTTGGCGCCATACATCATCATGGGGACAACGCACGCACGGTAGAGGAGGCATTTGTTCATCGGAGACAGGCCACGTACCGAATTGCTGAGTAGCCGGAGGCACTTGGCAGTAGAGAGGGATTTAGTGGCGTAGTAGCACACGTGCTCCTTGAACATAAGACCCCAGTCAAAGTAGAACCCGAGGTACCGAATGAAGCGCTTGGGTGTCAGGGTGAATGTGACTCCATCGTGGCATTGAATGGTGACAGGGGGATTGGGTTCGACGGAAGGGCGATTGGAGAAGTGGTAGACCTCGTTCTTGTCATGCTCAAGAGCAAGGCCCATGGAGGTGATGAAAGCGGAGCAGTCTGCGTAGATCTGTGATAGAAGAATACGGTTAGTGTAGAAGGAGTCCAATTGAACAAGAAAGAGTCCATCATCGACAAAGGAGAGTAGTTTACACCTAGCATCAAGTGCAAACCGGAACATAAGAGGCGAGAGAAATAGGGAAGTGAGGATAGGAGAGAGGGCCGATCCTTGACCGACACCAACCGAGGCAGGAAAGAACGGGGAAGATTCAGAGTTCCAAGAGTACGAAGTAAACCTATTAGATAAGTAATTGATGAAGAAAGAAACGAGGCAAGGAGGGAAGCTGTGACGTTGAAGAATGGAGGTGAGGAGGGAGTGGTTGATGGATGGGAAGAACTGCACTACGTTGAACGCCAGTATGCTTGACTTGAGGCTGCGTTTCCAGCCTTTGCAGACACGGTGAGTGAGGTAGATGCCGGCATCTTCAGTAGACTGCTGGATGAGTCCCCCGAATTGCAAGGGATGGACAAGGTTGAGGCGTGCTGCATCGAATTGAAGGTGGGTGGATATGATTTTCTCAATTAGCTTGCCCATTGTGTTCAGAAGGACAATTGGGCGGAACATCTTCGGTGTGGAGTAGTGTGGTTTGCCGGGCTTGGGGATGATGACCGAGGTGGAATCTTTGAAGTAAGACGGCCAGGTGGAGTAGGCGACGCAAGCATCAGTGAAGAGCCAGAAGGTGTTGAGGGCGGGTGTGTCATTGAGGATGGCCTTGATGTGTCCCCAGTTGAGGTGGTCAGGGCCTGGCGCTGATCTGTTGGCGGTGGGGTGCAGAGCATCTAGGATTTCTTTGGTCGAGATGGGAGTCCATTCTCTTTGTTGAGTTAATATCTCCACTCGTCACATTATGAACTATATCTGTGTAGTCTATATCTGCACTAGATAAGGTTCTACCAGATGAATCTAGAGATAGATCATCTGAGACCCACATTTGATCCATGGTGGAGTACTCATGTATCCACTCCATTCTCAATGGACCCACCTGTCCAGAGCAATCCACTGGACGATCCTATGCTATATGTAGAACCTTTCCACCTTATGATCCTTAGATACTTCTATGAATACACTCTTTAGAATAGGTATATAAACCCTATGTATTCCCTATGTATTCTACAGTTCAATACACTCTTCTACCTCTCTATTGCTATACATCTCTACTCCCTCAATTCTATCTCCTATACAATCCAGTGAGTGTTAGATCACCTCACCACTGTGCATAGCACCATGATGGGTGCTTCCCCATAGTCCTATTCTATAGGACCCTGTTGCTGCTAGGACATATTTCACAACACTCTTACCAGCTGTGGGGGCAGGTGGCTGGTGACGGTCGGGTCCGTGGGCCAGTCCAATGCGGAATTATAGGTGCCGTCCAGAGCTCGCCAGAGTTTGTCTAGGGAGTTGCAGGCCTCGCCCTTGTACTCAATAGCTTGTGTGGGGGGCAGATTCCTATCTTTAGCCCATGACATCAGATCCCACGGTCGCTTCTTCTCGACCGAGATCTCCTGAATTTTCCTGTTGAAGAACTTATGCTTGGCGCCCCTGCACGCCCTTCTAAATGCCTTCCACCTAGCCGCCGTCCTCCTTTCTCTATATTCACTCAACTTCCTCCCACACTCCTCGCTCCACCAGGGTTTTGATTTTGAGGTGATTCGGATCTCCTCCGAGTGTTCCTGCCATGCTGCGTCGACAGCCATCTTAAGGTCCTGCATGAATTGGTTGACCCTGTCTGGGCTGTCAAAGACTGGAAGGCTCTGGGACAGGAAGTCCCTGATATCGCTGATGAAGTTGGCCTCCTTACCAGAGTCCTTTTTGAAACCCCTCTTCTTTATGGCGGGGAGGGTCGGTTTGATCTTGAGTCGGCACCAGAGCAGCGCATGGTCGGATGATAGGCGGAAGTTGTTTGCGATGGTGTGGGACGGTATGGTGCCAGTGTGGGGTTGTGCGAAGACGAGGTTGATGACAGTGTCGTTCTTTGTCCGGTCGAAGGAGAAGTGAGTTGGCCCCGGGTTGGTGGGCGGAGTCCTTTGGAGGCCTAGGGTGGCCATGACATCTATTAATTGGTCAGCAGCTTCATGGTGGTGGTCCTGGAGAGGGTCCCAGTCCAGTGAACGCAGATTGAAGTCCCCTCCTGCGCACAGGAAATCAAAGCCCTTGAGGCTCGGGACAAGGTCAGTGAAGACATGCTGGGAAGAGCCGTCAGAGTCGAAATAACAGTTCAATACAAAGATGTTTGAAGTGGATGAAAATGAAAGGAGTTGAAAGTCCCTGTGGTTAATGACATCCGGGTGGACGGCAGGATTTGAGGGAAGCTCGTACATAAGTAATAGTCCAGGGTTTGGGGATAGAGGAGTGAACAAGGATCCAGTCCTTGTGAATAGGGTGTCCGAACCTCTCCTCCCCGTCAGGGAGGGTTGTAGAGGGGACGTTACGAATATGGCACCAAGGCGGCTCCTGCAAACAAAGAATGTGTACGTGCAATCCCTTCTTGACCTTGAACCACTACCTTCCCTTTTGGGACATTGGTGTGGACATTGTTGAGAATATACACTATGCCTCAAAAATCTCGCTCAAAGCATACGCCCACTGCTGCTGAGGGCCCCAAGCTCTCGCAATGTACTGAGAACTTCCTCGCCACGATCAACCAAGACAATCGTGTCAAGGGAATTATTCGCGCTGGTCCCTTCTATGCGCTCCCCGAGGCTGTTCGCTCCGTTGTCCAACGTGAGCTTGCGGCCATGAATATTACCAACATCGTGAGTGAGACACCTGCTCATGTTGCCAGCCCCGTCCCGCTCCAGTGGGACGCCACTTCTGAACCACGTCGTGGAGATTACTCCGACGTCCTCGACTATATGGAGGCTTACGCTCGTTGGAAGAACCCCTCTCTTGGGCAAATCCCTTCGATCCCTTCTGCTGCTGCCACCCCCGCTCAGCCCACCCCCACCACTTCGATTGTTCTGGAATCATCCAGACAACCCTCTCCTTCCCCCCCTTCGTCAGACTCGACGGCTAAGCCCTCCAAGGAGGCACCTGAAGATGACGAAGAGGACGTGTCCTATGAGGACAACACCCTTGACGACTACACCCACTTCATGCGCGAGTCGTCTGACCGCTTCGATGTTCTCAAGGCGTTGCTCTTAGGGGCTTCTGCCGCCGAACTCAAGAAATTCCGGGAGGCCGTCAAACCATGGGCCGACCTCCTCACTCACTACCCCAACGCTACACCGTCTCCTCCCTCCCCACCTGCCGCACCTCTGCCTCATGCAGAAGATGTGGCTATGCTTCCCCTGCCTCGCTCCCTCAGTGAGGCATCAGTTCAGACCATGCCCCCTCCACGCCCCAAGGTGCGTGTCGAGGAACCCATCACTGGCACGCCTCGTGTCAGAAAGTCTTACACGAGTGCTGCAGCCCACCCTCCTGGCCCACCTCACCCTCCCAACATGTCTGCACCACCCCCCCCTCGTGCCGATCCTGCTCCAGCCCAGGAGCCCGTCTCAGGTAGGCGCCCTGCGAAGCGCCCTTACTACACTACTCGCAGCCCCACTTGCCGCCAATTCTACATCTCGGTCGACAGCCGGGCCCTGTCCCTGGCCTCCCTCTCCTTCCAACAGCTTGTACGCATGTGCAATGCTGCTCTCGCACGTGCCAAGTCTACCTTGAAGGTGGACTCGGCATGTTTCTCTTCGTTTGGTGTCACCTGCACCACCTCCGCTGTCCCTACAGACGCTGACCTTGACACGGTCACGACTGCTTTAAGCGCCAAACTCCCCGCCACTTCCCTCTCTCTCCCAGCGTCAAAGTCCTTCATCAAGGTCATTGATGTCCCCTTCTACAAGGCCGGTCACAGCGCCCCCCCCTCCGTCAATGAACTGCGAGCTGAGCTCCAGTCATCTATTATTAACCTCTCACACGTGTCGCACATGCGATTCGTACAGAACACCCCCAAGTCTGATACCAGCACGCTCTGGATAGACTTGATCGACACGCAGCGAGGCACCCATGCCTCCTCGTACATCAACCGCCGGCTCCTTCTCAATGGAGCTGACTGCCCTATCTGTGGCGCCAAGGCCCACACCAGTACCCCCCAGTGTCAACGATGCTGGAAATGGGGCCACCCCTCCTCCGCCTGTCGGCGCCCAACGCCGACCTGTCCTACATGCCAGGGTCCTCACAAAAAGGACTCTCATCGCTCTATGGCTGGATGCTGCAAGGGTAACCCTGCCGCCTGCCCCCCTATTCCCCCTACCCCCGCTGGCGTGGCTTGTCCCCACGTCTCCTCTTGTCTCAACTGCAGTGCCAAACACGCTGCGGACAATAAACGGTGCCCCTTTTGGCACCACCGCTACAATCATGATTGGATCCGCGGTCGGTACGCATGGGATGCAGCAAGCAAGAAGGCCTCTGCCCCATCTTGATCTCGGTCCGGTACTCCCGGACAATCCACTTCCGTGCCCCGCATGCCTCGCCGCATGCGTCCTGTCCCTAACCCCCCCGTCCCCATCCCCAAGGAGATCGAAGATGATGATTCGCTGAGCGGAGTGTTTGGCGATGATGACGACGCCCTGAGTTACGCAGGGTAAATTTCCATTCTTTTGAGGTGGTTTCTCTTCCGGCGCATTACCTTTATGGCGCTGGCTGTTTCCCTTTTACTCTCGCTGTTTTGTTTTGGCTTTGTTTATGGCTGGGCTCTTTCTCATTCCATACGCCATGTTGAGGCGTATATCTCTTACTTCTTAATTTGCACATTAGTGTAGATATGTTCTCGGACTTTTAGGCTCCGGCCACCCTTGGGACTGCTATCGCGCGCCCCTTTGTTGTACTTAGTCTACGACAATAAACTTGGATCAAAAAAAGAATGTGTACGTGAGACAAGTCTGGGGAATTAAGAAGCGCCTCCGTCAGAGGCCAAGAACGGTTAACATTCTGAAAGTGAAAAGAAAGAGAAGAGAGAATCCAAGGTTTGATAGGGTCGTGAGTCACATGTCCAGGCTCAGGGGCCTCACTACTCCGTTTCCGGGATCGGCAGGCAGCCACCTGTTTGGAATGGGGTTTCGGTGCGGTTTTTCTATACATAATTATCTCCCGCATTGAAATTTGACTGGGCTTTCTCCCGTCGGGTTTCATCGGCTTTCTTTTGGTGCCATGTATGGTCAAACCGGTGATCAAAGAAAGAGCACTTGGGATTGTCGGCGCGGTGGTTGCCGCAGCAGTTGAGGCACTTGAAGCCCTCGAGGTGTGGGCACGGTTGGTCCGTGGGGGTGGCGATGCGGCCCGTCTTGGTGTTGGCCTTGCAGCAGCCGGCAAGTTGTCAATGGTTATCAGCGTGGTGAGGCCTGCCACAGATAACGCAGCGGGGGTTACGAGACCTGCAGATGTGAGTGGGGTGTCCCCACCTTTGGCATTTCGCACAGCGAGGAACTCCGGAGTGTTGGGTGGCGGCCCGGAAAGTGCAGACCCTGTTTTTGATTAGGATCGTGTGGTTAATAAGGGACTTGGCCCGAGTTCCCTGCTGGGAGTCCCAGAGGTTGAAGAAGAGGGTCGTGGAGTCTGAGTTGGGGGAGACACGCCTGAACCTGGGGGTGCCGACGCGATAGTTAAGGATGGGCCCGACGGCCGAAGTGGTGAGGGCAGTGGCGAAGTTGTCTACTGTGTGAGGGGTGCTGTCAGGCCTGAAGTATGGGAGGTTGATCAGTCTGACGTAGGACTTAGACTGAGGGAGCTCCGGAACGATGGCGCTGTGCGCTGCTTTAGGAATGGAGGGGCATGAGCTAATCAGGTAGTGACGGATGATGCGAAGATCCTTGTCTGTAGCGACCTCTGTGCAGGAGAGCCAGAGAGTGGCCAGGGTGGTCCTGGCCGAGTCGACACGAATGGTCCTGCCAGAGGCCTTGAGGCCATCATTGATGGTGGAGATGACATGGGTAGCCTCCTCCAGATGGGACCTGGCAAATCCGCCAGTGAATGCCACAACCACATTCTTTCATGACGGGCCCTGAGAGACCGCCGGTTGGTTCCTATTGGGCGGCCTTGAATTAATGGCCAGCGGAGTGCGAGCCCTCCTGTCAGCAGAGGGGGTTGGGGGTGGGGAGGGGGTTTTGATGACACCTCCTGTCT